>JAHWFP010060545.1:273637-328863 GCA_023313725.1 Lithobius niger | reverse complement strand
GGGGGGGGGGGCAGAGACCGTCGAGTGTTTGTAAAAAAATTTTTTGATTAAATTTTGTCTTAGTTTAGCTACATTTTTTTCGAACAATCCTCAATTTTCGCAGGTTAACATGGAGGTGGCCACACCTAAGCCTAGTTAAGAACACGAACTTATTAGAATTAAAAGAAAGAAAAAATTGAAAATTTAAGCCCTTCAACGAAAATGGCCATGACATCAAGGTGCTAGGCCAGGCTTTAGTATTTGTTAGAATTTGGTCATGTGACTCATGGTATTTTTGCTGAGATGCTCTATTTCTCATTTTACCTAACTGTGGGAAACACACATAACGATAATCCGATACAGATCATTCTCAATGGGCATGCACTGCAACTTACAAAAGTAAGGAGTATGCAAAATTCAGGGCTTACCTTCCTACGCTTAGATAGTCTTAAGTGTCAGTCATATGCTGGCTGCAGAAGTTTTAGTTTTACCACCGAAATCCAGGTTCTTTTGACCGAGCGCTGAACGGACTTAACCAAACCAAATAGTTTCTAACCGAGATGGCCTTCCAACCTTCCTGACTTTTGTTATTTATAACCAATTTTGGCGGTTTTCGTCATTTTAAAGCAAATTGAAGATTTCTCATCGGTTCGCTCATTTCCGTGACAGAAGAAACGTCAACTTCACTTTCTCTTGCTCTTATAACCGCCATGGCTAATAATAACCGAAGAATCAGTGTGTTAATGTCATGTCAGTTAATGAAATCACTCCAGACAGAATGCATACTACATTTTGTAACTTCCTGAAGAGCGGCTTCCGTGCAATACGCAGGCACAGCTGCTCTTTCATTCATTAATCGTGATGACGCGAGAAACTAGTAAAGTGCGGCCTACTGTGGTTGAAACTCGAAACTTCGGAGTCGTACTTGGAGGACAAAAAAAGGCTTTTACACAACCAATGTTGCTAAGCAAACTGTGAATAGTTAATTTAGTAAGTACAGCCGAAAGGTGTGAAACTTAGCAAGAGTAAATAAAGAGTAACCGTGTATTACAAAAAAAAATTAAAATAATACACTGAATTTCCTTTTTCACTTATTTATTTCCGCTGAGAGGCCACTAGGGCGAGAAGCCAGTCGGGAATTCCCGACCCCCTGACCTTGCCAGTCTGCCTCTGTTTTCAACTCTTGCAGAATATCTGCTTTAAGCCCTTGGCAGTTTTTTCCAACTTGTCATCAAAGCCCTTAATTCTGTTCTCTATAGTCTCCAGCATGATGTTCCATGTGTTCTTCCCATGCCTGTTGTTGTGACCGCATCTCTGCTGAAATTGAAGATTGTAGCTCCTTCAACATGTCTTCAAATCTTTCTTGTTGCATTTGTAGTCGCTACTCCAAGTCTTGCACTTGTCATTGAAAATCGTTAACTTGTAATACATTTCCCTGATTCTTGAACTATACTGGTGAATTCTTCATCCGTGTACCTGAAAAGTACTCACCAACTGGAGTATACAGTGGTAATGTGTTCTCCTCCCACTCTGTATTCTTATAATCAATTACCTGTTCAACTTGATTGGCCATTTTTACACTTCTTTGCAAAATTTCGTTTCTAAATGCTCCTTTAAGCTCTGTTAACTAGACTGTTAACTATCATGCACACAGCTTCCACATTAAAAATTAGCAAAATTCTAAATTCGCATACCACTATTTTCAAACTTCGTCGCACACAGCACACAGTTAAAATTAATTTTCTCGACGCACACAACCCCTTTAGTTCGAATTCGCACACATCCACTGCAATTTGTATTCGCACGCAGCCCTTTCACTCGCACACACCCTCTTTAATTCTTTTTCACACATAGCCCCTTTAATTTGCGTTAACATTAACAACATTCAATTGAAAATCTTGCAAATGATTACCCAGTTCATGAGCTAATCATATTTACCTTACAACACTGCACAAAATTCTGTTGTAGAAAATATTTACTTTGAAAACCACTGCCTCTTCGTTTTATTGTTGCACATGTTCGTTACAATCGGCTACCACATCAACGTAACTTTCGCACGCAGTTTTGTTTATTATACAACGCGTTCAAGCATAGCATTAGGCAGGTTTTAGCACCCGTTTGGTAGGAGAAACGGGAACGCGGAGGGATTAACTGACGTCATACCCGTTTGGACAGACTTGTAGAATGGCGTTTTCAACTCTTGGAGTGTAGATTCCACGTTCGCTGCAAGCTGGGCGTTTTTCTTTAAAAATACAAGGTAGAAACTCCCCTCCTGAGGGTCAGTGATACATCTATCATTTAGCTGATTGGTTACCAAACTTGATTTAAGTAGGGTGATTTTAAACCTGTGTTTCGTAGGTTTAAATGCAGTGATGCAAAACTGGTGAGCAACGCCTGGAAGTAGGCTTCACCATCAGCACTCAGAAGGCCAAGGTCACTGCTTAACCCTCTACCCTCAGATGGGGAAGGCGATGCCTACAAGAAGGCTTGCAGTAAACGGGGGCTAAAACAGACTTTTTGACTCGCGACTGTTGTACGTAAGGAGCTTATCCCTCAAATTTGCCGTTTCTGCTGTGAACGGTGCTAAAACCTCTCTATTGTCTGGTTTCGAAGTTGCATTGACCTGAATGAACGTGGCGAGGTGATCTTCGTAGTGGTTACGCGCCCATTGATCTTCCTCTGACCGGTTCACATACACACAGCGTTTGATGTTGAGCACAAGTGCGCAAGAAAATAGTCCCTCTGGCGTCGTCATCTTACAAAATGACACTCCTAACTTCACAAAACGTTGAAATGTTCATGCAGACATCTAATCCTAACATATTCTCCCTTTCCCAAGTAGTTTAATGTTTTGCAGACATGTAATTCTAAATTCGTAACTTGTCTGCCGATGATCGGTCGGAATCCGCCATGTTGGATCCATTGCTTTGCCCAACTCGAGATCTGAGTTGGAGGCTTGGCCCAGGTATGCAGCTCCTGCAAAAAGACAATGGTTGTCTGGTTACGCTACATGGCAATTTGCTTGCCATTGGTTACGCCGCAGGCTACAAAATGTTAATAACGCTTACAAATGTACTTCGATTATGCTAATTTCAATTTCAAATGCCTCGCACAAATTATTGCAATCTATATACGCCACATTTTTGCACATTTCTATTTACGTTTGCATGCATTTATTTATATTCTATCCGCATTTATAATTTAAAAATTGCATGGTTACATTCGTAACGCTATAGTAAATTTCAGTTTTAATGTCGCACATTTTCTCACTCTATACTCGCACTGCAAATGCTTTCAGTTGCTAACGTGTCCCAACGGTTTCACAATGAAATGTCTGCATTAATATACGAGTGAGACAATTTCTGCTGCTAGGATTGGTCCCCGCTACCTGTTGAATCCGCTTGGGGTGGTTGCTCATCGCCGGCCATTTTTAAAGAATCGATCGCTTCCATCTTCACGCTCTCTTCCAACTTACACCGGGTGTTCGAGTCCATTTCGGGTGCCAATTTGTAGAAGTTTAGTTCTGCTACCGGGTAACTCAGTCGCACAACCATTGGATATTAATAAATGGTTTAATATGTGCCGAATACATTTTATTGTTGTACAGACAATACGACGCCATATCGCTTACCACAATGACTAACTATACTGGGAGGAAGCCAGTTGTTTTGCAACTGCTGTACATGGTTACGCAGCAGTATTGCTGGAGGGTAATTCTAAGTGCGGATAGATGGTAAAAGGGGGTTGCCTCGTGACAGCTGTTCCGTACTTGTCGCATGTATAGGTGTTTCTTCCTCGTTATCCGTGTCTTACTCTATTATCGCTTTCTTGTAGTGGCCTAGAATAGTCCCAGAAGGGATGTCATTGTCATCGCTGAATGCATTAATTATCATATTCGGGATTAACACGGTTGGTCATGCATTTACTAAACATCTCGCTAAGCAGATCGAAAAATTGCTGTCACCGTTGTGGGATAAAAACTCTGCCGGGTAGGCTATGTGTAGAGATGCCGTTACCCTTATTCGCTATTTTCGGGTAAAACAGTGCGTTTATACATCTCGAGATACGAACAAAAACGTAAGCTAGCAAAATTTCTTCCACAAGGTAGGGCCAAGTGTTGCATGGGGACGAGGGTAGCGTATGAGGCGACGTGTCGGATTTTAATAATCCCTCCACAAAATAAAAATTTTTCATTAGTAATGTAAGAAGAAATCGATGCAAGAAGAAATTGATAGCGGCATTATTTTGTCTATCAGGTTAGCTAACTTGTTCATCCTTTATTGAGTTACAAATTATGATAACTACCACATCAGTGCCATAATTAAGGGAGTACAAAGGTGCTTTGGGCCCAAGAAGAAGGGGAGCCAAATCCACATTTTTGAAAAAAATTGCTACATAATATGCTACAACCAAATCTGTAACTTGTTTAGCCGTTGAGAGGCCCAGTATTTTGCGCATGCACCCCTCCTTACAAATTGCTAATTGCGGTACTGTACGACTGTAGGATTGGGTTTGATAGGAGGGTGCGTTGGCTGGAGGAGGCTGTACGAATTTGTGACGCAGAGGTGTTGTACCAGGTGGGTGGATAGGACGAGAAGATTGGCGGGGAAGTTTGTAAAAGTGGTTGGAGGAGGAGGGGCAGGGTATTAAGGACATCGAAGTGGAAAGGTGGAAGAGGGATATGAGAGGAAAACGTCAACAGATCTTGAAGAAAAGACAGATTGTGGTGGGAGAGCTGGTATGAGGAGGACTGGGGGAATGTGCTGCTGTTTAGGGCAAGGGCTGGAGCTTTGGACATTCGGATAATGGAGTGGAAAGTGGGGAAGAAGATGAAGATGTCACCTGTGGCATCTGTGGAGAGGAAGAGGAAATGGTGGAGCATGTTTGGTTGTTTGCTGGGGGCTGGAGGACCTTAGGGGTAGGGAGTATTGGGGAGGGAAAGAGGGGAGGAGCCCATCAGGTGGCTTCTGGGTTGGAGGGAAGAGGGGACAAGAGCCAAGGTGGGAAAGGGGCTGCTGTTGGATTGGTGGAGCCACAGGGACCTTAAAAGAGGGACAGGATTTCCTGTTGCAAAAGGGAGAGTTATCATCATCAAGCATTCTTACTAGGTATCGATCTTCTAGGTATCGTTCTTTCTAGGTATTGTACATGCTGTGAATACAATGTGGCCTGTATGTGCACCTTGCACGCACACATCTGCGTAGTCATTGTTTGCTATATCCTGGTAGTACCTTTACTGCTATGTTATGATTGACTTGCTATAGTGTACTTTGTTACTTGTCCAATCACTACTTGGTCACATGGATAGTATAAGCTTATATAGAGCCATGTAAGCATGGAATCAATCACTTGTTACCCACTGCCAACACGAGTCCAGTTCTTCCTCTCTAGTGCTTAGAGTTCGGATAAATAAATACGGATGCAAACCTATTTACGTTGCCTTTTGGACTTAAATGTCAGACTGCCTGAGTGAGGAATCGAATCTGACCTTTGAAACCAAAGGCCAGAGTCCTACCACTCAGCCATACTGACGGCTGAGTGGTCGGACTCCGACCTTTGATTTCGAAAGTCGTGGGTTCGATTCCTCATTCAGGCAGTCTGACATTTAAGTCCAAAAGGCAACGTAAATAGCCTTGCATCCGTATTTATTTAACACGTATTGTGCCCAATGCGCTTTCTGTCTCGTTTATAATAAAGTTAGGATAGTTAGCCTCGTGCAGGCAAAGTAATATGTAAAGTTAAGTACATATCAATTGGCGATGAGGGTCAAGGCATGGCCTACCTCTTTGAATTAGTTAATGTTTAAAAGTCCCCCTTGCAGCTTCAAACTTCTGCTCCAAATTTTAAAGATGAATTTCTATTTTTTGGCAATAATAGTAGTCATTCGCTAGGTGATGGATTTAGACAATCTTTTCAAATTTGTTTCATTTTTGACTGTGTTGGTGTAATTTCGGGCTAAATATGGTTGAGACTTTATCCTATTATTTCGTGTGTATTTATTTGTAATAGTTATTTCGTAATTAAGTTTAAAGGTTGTGTCAATGCGACGCGTTGCGACTTTTTCTACTAAACCATGTTAGTTAGAAGTGTTAATAAGGTCGCAACTGGAATCATTGTATTGCAATGTGAATTGCCATGCGCAGGAGAACCGTTTGAGTTTAAAGGTTGACAACTTATTGCTCATGTGAGAGCTTAAACTCTGTTTGCTTCACTGCTCTGGTGTTTTGCTTATTGTGTTGTTCTCACATTGAACTATAAATTATTAGGTATGAGCATTTGGAAAATGCCTAAATTTGACAATAAGTAACTAGTGTGTTTAAAACTAGAAAGCTTAAACAATTTTGGCGTTAAATTGAAGACTGCAGATGCGTAGTGTTGAAAATTAGCGTTAAATATATCTTGTTACAAGTTTTATGAATTAATCACTTGTGTTTGGCAAGTTTTGTTGCCGTGAATAAAATAAGTTTAAATAATTACTTATTGCTCTTGGTTATTTGAAAACAAGTAGTCTAGTAAATTAGCTTCGTACTGTAAATTTGAACGCTACTATGTGAGTAAAATTGTTTAAAATCCTAAAAACTGTAATGACAGGTCAATTGGTGATCGTTTTAGGTATAACTTGTGCAGATTACAGTTTTGTCAAATAAAATGCCTTTTGATAAATAATTAATCTAGTGTAAATTATTCAGTCAAAATGCCGACTTCATGGGCCTAAACTGATAAAGTCAAGCCTAATGGTTTGTTTCTGTAAACAAGGTCCTGTATCAGACACCCTTGGTGAGGCCACCTTGACACCAGCGATCAAAACCTGAGGGTAGAAAATATTCGTTTCACGACGAACACTGTTTTTCTTGGCGCTCTCACACCAAAAAGACCTCGGTACTCTACCATGCGTATCTCCCTGGAAAACGTGCCAAATCGACCCATTCCTTCAGCCCTTCATAGAAGAACACGTCCTCTACCTTTCCACGGAAACAGATTATCAAATTTTATCCTCAGTAAAAATTGGCGGCAGTTAGAAAAAAAAAGCTTAAACTGTGCCGCAGCGAACGCCATTTCCGGACACCGTTTTCCAAAACGCTGTATATTTTGTAATATATTCTTTGAATTTCTTTTAGGCATAAAGCCAAACACACTAGCTTAGTTGTGAAATAGGAGAGGCTGCCATAACGGTACTAACCTCACATATATGTAAGGATACACATTTAGAACGATATTTTTTATTTGTAATTCAAGTGACGACTTTTGTTATTTATGAAAAATGTCCGACCATCAGTTTAACTTGTCTGCTTCTGCAAACAGTTAAAACAGGGGTAGCATAAATATAAGAGCATAAATATACAAACAGGGGTAGCATAAATATAGGAGGACGTGTATATAATGCGCTCCTGGTTAAAACTAACCTAAATGCATTATAGCATTATTTATTACTAAGCTGGTATATTTAATCTTTTATTTTGTGCACAAATGCACCTTAGCATGTAGCATGAACCCTACCGGAGCTCTCCGTGCGTATTAGTATTATTTTACTGGACCCAGTGTTTATTACATGTTTATTTTTATTAAAATCTCCAACAAAACTCCGACCGTAGCTACCATTCGAATGCAAACAACTAGCTTTTCCTTCAGTTAATTTCCAAAGCCCAATGTTTATTCTGTGCAATACACTTCGTTTCCCCCCTCCCTTCCTTCAATAGTTGTGATGCATAACATCGTAGTTTAAAAGGATAGTCCTATTCACTTTGTTATGAGTTCAAAACTCGATCGGCACCTTCTTTAACAAAGGCCTCGTTTCTTCAAACGGCTCTATACCCAAACCTTTTGCACAGCTGACTTCTCCTCCCACTTCCCATTGTTCTCCTGGCCCTCAGCCAATCAGAGGTGCCTAGCATCCTTGTGAGTCCGTGCTTTGGTCGCCAGAATCCTCCTCTCCAGCATAAAAAGCCCTTGCAACCGTCCTTCCTCAGCACAGCTCAGAAATCTCAAAGTTAGAGGTAGCTACGCCGGTCGGGAGTGAAGATGTCACGGTCCGATTGTGGCCATGCCGAGCAAAGGTAGCTGGTTCGTATATAACTTAGTTTAACTTAAAAGTTTATCTTTTGGACTCTGAATTCAAAGTTTATAGTTTTAATTAAATTAATCTGTAGCTTTGAAAGTAAATTATGGTCTGTTAAGCCATCGGCATTTAGGACGTTAACGGCCATAACGTAAGGGTTCACGGTCCCTTCCTAAAAACCAGCTCCTATTTTACCATTTTCATTAATCTAACTTAAAGGGCAATTACATCCATTTTGACATGCATGCTTTACTTTTGGATCACTTACACAATAACTAATAGAAAGTTATGAAACGGAAGTTGAACGAACTGTACATAGCCATGCTATACTATTTAATTTTACATTCATAAGGATATGAATTATAAAATTAAAACTAAAAATAGCAATAATCAACAATGCATTTCACATCTATAAAGAAGTGGATCATGAAACATAAAATTGCACGTTTCATTTATTTTAAAAACAGTTCGTATAAACTCCTCTTCCAGTGTTTTAAATAGTTAGCACCACGTTGTTAATAAAACAACACATAAATGAATTGAAATACATTTTATACCATTTCATGTAAATATAACTTACCAAAAGGCCTAGAATTCATAGAGTCTATACCAGTATAATTGAAAAACATTTTACTTCAAAAGTAACTTGATTTTTCTTTTGAGAACATTGATTTAAAGTTAAAACACTTTTGGAAAAAAAAAAGTATTTGTCGAAAACGACATACCTATTTGCCCAAAGAACAATAATGTGTTTTCCAATGCGTATATCGCATTAGATTTTTTTTTAGACTCATTACAGTCAATAATCAAGCTTAAATCGCATAATATTGTGATAAGATTTAAATGAGCTTTTGGAAGTTGTTTAAAAAGAAATATTTTGCATAAACAAATTTGATATTATCATTTCCACTTCCAGCAAATCAAAAAGTAACATTTACTAAACAGTATATGAATAAAATTTAGATTAAATTTTACTTTAAACATCACATGATGAAAAGCTTGAAAAGAAAAAAAAGAAGGTAGGGGCATCTGGATCTTGAACATGTCCGATGCGGATAAGGTCCGGAAGCGGCAGCAACCCTTCCGGCAGGTAGTCGGCGAAAGGTTCAGCGATGTCGTCAAGTAGTTCGTCGGTCGCTGGGGCACCTTCCAGCCGGCGGGCAGCATCGTTGAATTGGGCTATCGCCCGGTGCAAGTTCTGTTGCATGAAAAATGTATTTTCCGCATTCACCGCCCGCCAGAAATAACCTGAAAATTGTTCAGTTTCCTGAAGGAAATGGTGGAAACGTTAGATACCGACAGCGCAGACACTGTTGGACCATCAAAGGGCTGCATTGAAGGTAATACCCACTTACCCTCCTCCTCCTCTGGCGGGGCACCATCAACCAAAACGTTCTGCCCTGGGTTCTCGAGGATCACCTCTAGGAAAAAGAGCCAGAGCACGTAGTCCAGTGGATCCTCGTTGGGTAACGCCGGCAAAAACAGAACCTCTTCAGCAGTCCGGTGAGGACATTCGTCAAACAACGCCGGCACCCTTTGACAGTGAAGGTAGTGATCCACACATACCGAACATAATAGTAGATTGACCGACAATAGTCGCAAAAAGTCTTTGATGTGACGAGGTAGATTGCCGACCACGCTCCGTTCCTCTTTAAGGGTCGCCCTCCTCTTCTTTTGGGGTGGATCTATAGCAAAAATTGGGGAGTGAAAACGAAAGCAAACTAACAAGTGGAAGTACACAACTTCGTGTGCGGGTAAAATCACCGAATTTTTCCAAGTCCGAAATATTGTGACCCAAAAACGGACATTGGCAAAACCAATGGGTGCAAATTTCAGGCTTGACGTCACGAAAAGGGGCTGTCTCTTTTTCCTAGGGACCTAGCTCACCCCCACTGCTCTTGCAGTGACCATCAGCTATTGTTTACATGGCCTCGACCAAGCTACATTTTGAGGTCAGATCAAGCCAGCATGGCCCAGAGCCGTACTCCAATCCTTTCAACCCGCTGACCACTTTCGTTTACTGCCCACCTCCTTTCCCTCAGCAGAGAGAGTGACCATGCTCAATTGCACTCATCAGCAAGTGAAAGGGATGGTCAAAGTAGGTCAAGATGGCTCACCCTTAACCATGACAACAGTTGCTACCCACCCAAGAAGCTAAACTTAGCAAACTCATTCCATAGTGGGAAAATACAGAACTATTCTTTTGAAATAAGAAAAGAAAATTCTGAAACATTATTTCAAGGAAATAAAATCATTTAATTTATATATAAATGTCACTAACACATACAAAAAAATATAGTGTGAATAATTGTGATATGTTTTCAGATAATCTAGAAATATGTGTGAATGTAACATAACTGATGTAGTCCAAAATTCATGTATTTTCAGGAAAATTGTGCAACATACAGTGAATTGTGGTAAAGTGTCAAGATGGCAGATAAATGGAGGAAAGAGGCTAAATCATAGAACAGGGATCATTCCAGCATGATCCAGGACAAATGAATAAAAAGTGATCCCTAGCCCTGTAGTGAAAACAGCAGTGTAAATTATACACCCCACCCCTCCTTGCCTCGACACACATAAATTAATTACCATTACCATGCAAATTTAAAATAAAGAAATTTTCATAGGTTAATGGGACAACATTATAAAGCTCAATAAATTTGCAAAATATCGCTATTACTCATTGTAAAGCTCACTTAACTTGGAAAACATTCCTGTTACTCATTGTAAAACTCATTAACTCCGAAAACATTCCTGTTACTCATTGTAAAACTCATTAACTTGGAAAACATTCCTGTTACTCGTTGTAAAATCTTATTAACTTGGAAAACATTCCTGTTACTTATGGTAACGCTCTTTAACGTAGAAATACACTGCCATTACGCATGGTAAGGCACACTTAACGTTAATTATATAAAATGGTTCACCATGTGAATCCAACTTGATAAAGGGTGAGGTACGCTTAAGACCTGGAATGCCAGAACTAAGTTCAATTAATTGGTTACACTAAGTTTCAAAGTAACTCACACGTAAGTTCCTAAGGAACAGATTACACACGTTTACTCAGGTTGTAGTGAAAAACCTTGAAAGATCTACCGCATGCCGGAAAGCACTTTTCCTGGTTGGCAACAACCGCATGTGATACTTTAGTGTTGTAAGTTCAGACTCATAGCCTAGCGAATCACGATGGAGTCTGGCCAACTCGTATTATTTGATTCGCCCAGGGTAACTAGGACTGTAGTTACACTGTCACTCAGTGACGTGGAAGTCGGACGAAACTTCGTCCCCTTAATTGAAAAAAAAATGTAGTTAAATTGACTTCCGGTGCTAGCTACCACACAAGCGGTGCAACATCGCTCTGAACAAGATATTCAATATTAAATAGCAGGCATAGGGATGTCGTGCATATTCTAAGTTAAACAGTTTGCAGTCGCAACGCTTAAATACCGAAAAAATAATGTCTATGACAGCAGGTTATTGGACACTTGCATATTAGAAAAATGTTAGCAGCACAAATGAAAAAAATATGTTGTATGATTGCTGCATTTCGATTTAATTTTAAATCGTAGGTTTCTGGAATTTTAGAATTCCAGCATCTGACTTCACCTATGTATTGGTCGCTTACGTTCAGGAGGACCAATGAGGTAGCATAGGCATAAAACGGTTCTTTTGCCAGGCAAAAGAGCTCGTTACAGGCGATAGCCTTACAGACAAATCACTCTATAACATTCACTCTAGTAACGAATATGAGTCACTAGAGCATCGCACAATATTAGGCGCAAGGATTGTACCGATCATATCCAGTCGTATAACATATATATTGTGAGGAAACACAATAATTTCTAAAAGTCATGTTTGTTGGCGGAACCTGTTAGGTTCGACCTGAGCATGATAGTCAAAATGGGTTAACATACATATACATTGACAAGGTTCTTAAAGTGCCATGATAGACGGCTTTCTGTATTGTTCAGTTTGAACTGACACGTGGTAGTCAAAAGGGAAAACAGACAAACACGAATACAGTTGTTTCCTTAAAAAGCAACGATTGACGGCTTCCCACACGGGTTAGTCTGAACTGTCTCGTAGTAGTCAAAAAGGTGAAACAAATACAAGTGAATATTAACATATTTTACACACCACATCAAAATGAGCCGCATATATAATCTCATACTCGTTATGCTGCTATGAAAATGAAAATTGGAGTAAAATGCAGACACTAACAAAGATACTACTAAAACGTGGAGTATGAGAAAATATTTTGAACATTAAGTACGCAATAGGCACACAATCGTGAAAACTTTCATTGGAAATAACAGTAAATGCAACTTAAATAAAGGGGTTAAGCGAATACGACTTAACGGGGTAACAAAACTGGTATCCTGTCCCCTCCCTTGTCCTAATGCTTATTTTGTTACTATGTAGCATGAAAATTTTACCGAATAAGTAATAAGCATGTTACAACTGATTTTGATAACTTGGTCGCCAGTTTGAATTCCAGCACGGGACTAAACAAGTGATATTATATTCAGAAACATACAAGTTCCTGGTATGTAGCATGCATATATTATATTTTATAAAGACTGTGTATTCCGATGAAATCTTGCTGCCATTGGTACTGCAGGGAGATACTAATTAAATTTGACAATGTCAAATAGTATTGTTCGAATCGAACCATGGACATTCCATATTTTGTTATTTTATTAAATTTGCTTAAAAAGAGCAATTTGCAGTCACGTTTGGGTATAAAGTGATTTTCTTCACTGCGAAGAAAGAATGCGAAGAGGCAAGAAACAAGATTTCAAAGGAAAAATGTTGAAAGTTGCAAAAACATAGCCAGTAACGCTTGTGTTTTCTTTCATTCCCCCAACTAGGGCAAAACTAGACCAAACGGCTGGCGACATAATTACCGAGAGTAGCGAAACCCACTCAGCCTTGAACGACCTTGGCTGGACCAGTGGCCAACTCGAGGTCGAAGGTAGAGCACAACACGATATAGGAAAGTACCACGCCCCTCCTTTGAAAGCGAGAGGGAAAACAAACCCATGTGGCCAGCTCAGAGAAAGTGAAATATTATTTATTTCAGATCAACAGCAACAAAGTTGAATTTATTAAATTTGAGTTCAGTTACATTGAGAATGCGCTCTCGAGTCTTGCATGCACTTAAGCCATACAGTATTTTATTCCAATTCCACCCAGAATAGTTGTAACGGCGGACGCTACGACGGCTTAGGTGCATGTAACACCCCCGGTTTTCCTGGTGTACGTGGAGTTTCAGTCTAATGTTCAACGGTGTTTACGACGACTTTTTACGTTCATTAACACAGCATGGGCAACTGTCCCAGCATGGGGGATGGAGTGCCGGTCCTAATTAAAGGGGCCTAACCTTAAAACTGTTGGTAATCGCTGCCACCAACGGTGGATTTAACTGTTTAACTAGCTAAAATTAAATGATGGGCTACATATTTATTTTACACTAAAAGACAATTAATCAAACTAGCAAACGAACTGAAGCTTAAAACTCCTGGTTTTATTTGTGGCGACAGAGAATAAAAAAACACTTTACATTATGGTTTGTTTCTAAAAGCTTTTGAATACCAATGATTTAAAAGCAACAAGTTTTGAATATACAACTGTAATTCACCAATTCAGACAAACAACGCTTATGTTTGAATAAAGTTAAATTGTCACATGACAAAAAGTAATACTAGGTGCTCCCGGAGACACCCGCAAGACTTTACAGCCGCAACTGATTAAAGTCTATTTGACAGTATGTTTCATACACGATCAACCGTCCACAGTTATGTTTATAAGTTTTCCAAGTACAAAAGATCAACATCCCTTAGTTCCCGCAGAAACTGTTCTAATAAATAAAAAGCCCGGCAATTTTAAACTTAGGCATCAGTATTTTTCCTTTGACTTCCACAAAGATCAAACCGTCAATTAGTTTAAGTTAAAAATCCATTTAAAATAAACTGGAAAAGTTGAGTTTTAGTAAGAGAACCACTCTGACGTTATGGGGTGAGAGAACCTAATAAGCCGCTTAAGGCGTCACCACCATCATTTTCTAAGCTAGAGGTTAAGTTTACATTTAAACTATGAATTTAGAATATGGGGGTCCTAAACTATACGAACCACTACCATTCTGCCCGGCATGGCATTCTCCGGACATGGCATCTCCACTCCCGACTGGCGTGACCCTTCTAGATTGAGAGATCTGTGAGCTGTGCTCTGGGTGCTTGGGGGTGGGGGTTTTTATGCTCGAAACCGGAAGTTCGCGCGGACGGGCAGGAGAGCTACGGGGGTGTGGTTGGCTGAGGGCCTTGAGAACAATGGAAAGTGGGAGGAGAAGTCGGTTGAACAAAGGGACTGGGGCACAGCCGTTTGAAGGAGTTGGGACATGTAAAGATAGGCCTGTTTGAGTTTTACTCAAGTGAACTTTGGGAAATAGGCCTTTACTTCGAAATATTGACTATGGAATGAATATTTACATGTTTGCAATGTGAATAAGCTCTGGTTAAAGCTTAATACTTGTCTTTGGGTAATACAGAAAGTATTATCATTAAATTTTATAAGCTTTAACTGAAAACTGCAGTGTTATACACCACAACTAGCTTTGGCTGGGGGGAATTGAGGATTCAAAGTTTTTGCACAGTTTGACATTCGGATTGTAGTGGGACAGATCTTTTATAAATATCTTTTGGTTTTAATAGTAGAATAAGCTAGTGGTAGTATTCGGTAGGTCTCAGTCGGGTTTAGAGGAGAACTAAAGCAAACATATATATACACTAAAATTTCGTGTCTGGTAGAATGCCGATGTCGAATTACGTTGGACATATGGCAGCGTTTCTGGGGGTAAAAGAGTATAATAAAAGCATAAATGCGGTTAAATAAACTAGCTTAGTTGGATGCTATAACGCATTAATCTAATTGGAACGTTTAACGTTTAAGTTAAAAGATAAAATTGATCGTTGTGGAAATTTTTCATAAGGATTGCGGCCGACAAACACAATAAAAAATATCACACTTCAAATTGTTGTCTGAACATGTATGTGAGGTTAAGTACCTTCGCAGAGGAAGCCCCTCCTAAAATACAACTAAGCTAGAGGTTGTGGGCTTTTTGCCCGAAAATAGAGAGAATAAAATCAAAATACATGAGTACAAATCTTCAATAACGGCGGCCATGATGAAGGAGCACTGCGGTTGGTTTTGGGCGATTTTCAAATGTAGCGTTGAGGATCTTCTGGATGGAAAGTTCGGATTTGGGCTTCCCCAAGAGTTAGATAATAGGGCTGTCTATTAAATGTCGAAAAGTTTGACCGATTTGGTCCATTATTGCGAAAACGGCGAGATTTGCCTAATCGAGGCATTTGGGCGCTCAAGAAAAAAAAATTTCTCGTTTGGAAAAACAAGCGTTTTTCGGCGGTCCACGTTTACACGCCCCCAAACACAGGAATTTATTCGGGGTTGCTGAGAACTCGGAATAAAAGCTAGAATAAAAGGGTTAGTGCACACAAGATATGCAAAAACAAGACCGCCAAAATTAACCAAAAATTGACATGAAATATTACACACTGTTTACATAAATGTTGACTTTGCCGTTTTGTATTTTTTGGGGACCAACGTTTTTGTGGTAAGAAAACTTTAAGCAAATTAAAAGTTACAAATAAAAAATTACTGTTTTTGCAACCATTAACTAAATACTGTCCGCGCTGCTTGGTGCAGGAATATCGTACAAGTATTTGAAAATGGGGCAGAAAGACATTTATCAAGAAGCACACTAGGCTTGATTAATGGTACAAAATTATGGTTTTTGTAAAAGAATACTGTCAAATGAGGCGTCCCGCTGCTTAATTGTTCGTACAAGTCCGGATTATGTCCAATTGCCGTGTCTTTTTTTTCTGTGTGACGGCCAAAAACACCTTGCCGTTCACCCTCAACCTAGGTTACGTTAACTTTTAGAAGAGAATTTTCTGTGAACACGCAGAACACCGGCTCTATTTAACAACAACTAATACCACTAGAATGAATTAAGGTTACCAAACAACTTGTTTACAAGTTTAATTTGACACTGAAGAATTTTGAGATAAAACCCATAACTTAAATACAACAATATAATCACTGGGAGGTTTTGTGGATAAAAACCAACAACCTTTTAACGACAGTGCTAACCTTTTTCGCAGAGGGGTATACAGACGGCTGTTTTTAAAGAAAGCCATTTCGTAGAAAACTTAAAGAAGAGCCAACCGGGGACAAGTTGCAACTCCCGTAGAATATTCCTAATGAATATTTAATTAGTGTCGTTATAATCTTTGTTATTATTCTCCCGCAGAGGGAGACGTTGATAGAGACAAAAAGAATGAAACATAGGCACTTAAAATTTAGGTGTGAAGGCCAAAACGGGAATTAACTGGGAGTTGCTTCAGGATGAGCTTCCAACAGTCCAAAATGACAAAATTAAAAAGGCGGGTAAAATTTAATTTTCAGTCAATTTGTACTGAAAACAAAATGTTTAACATTTAAGAATTTGTTTAAACAAAATATCTACTCAACGCGTCGGCGTTTAAGTGAAACTTGCCAGGCTTGTACCGGACAGTGTAGTCATAATCTTGGAGGGTGAGGCTCCACCTAAGCAATCTGGGATTTTTGCCAAACATTTGCTTGAGCCAGTGAAGTGGGTTGTGATCTGATTCTATGATTAATTTTGTTCCATAGATGTAGGGCCGTAATTTAGCAACAGACCAGATCAGACAAGCACACTCTTTTTCTGTTGTCCCGTAATTTTGCTCACGGGCTGTTAACTTACGTGAAACGTAAAGACAGGGGTGTTTATCTTCACCAAATTCTTGTGACAACACGCAGCCCATGCCACAGTCGGAACAATCGCATTGGAGGATGAAGGTTTGGTTGAAGTCGGGGGCTCTTAGGACGGGAAACGTCACTAGGGCAGTTTTCAGAGTTTCAAAGGCAGTTTGCTTTGAATCATCCCATGAAATGGGATCGGGTGCATCCTTTTTCAGAGAGTCTGTAAGGCTTGCACAGAATTCGGAATAGTGGGGAATGTAACCTTGGTAGTAACCAACCAAACCAAAGAAAGAACGAATATCTTTCTTAGTTTGACGCCGTGCGAATTTTTGAACAGCCAAAACCTTCACTTCTGAAGGGGTGCGAGTTCCATTGCCCACTTCGTGACCAAGAAAAGTAGCTTCGCTGCAAGCGACCTGCGATTTTTTTGCGTTCACAGTTAACCCGACCTTCTTGACAGCAAAGAGAAAGTTAAAGACTTTGTCTAAGTGTTGTTGCCACGTTTCGGCACCAACGGCTGTCATCTTGAAAGGAAGTGACGTACTCTTCCATGCCACGAGTGACATTGTCCATAAGCTTCTGGAAGCAAAATGGAGCGTTTTTCATCCCCATATTCATCATTAGGGGAGCAAATTTCCCTATGGGGGTAGTGATAGTGGCGGCCATTGAAGCCTGTGGTGTCAAGCGCACTTGCCAAAATCCACGGTTAAGGTCGAAAATGGAAATGTATTTCCACTTAGCTGCACGCTCAATACATTCCTCAATGTTGGGAATTGGGTAATCTTTAGTTACCGTATTGTTGTTCAGCTCTCGGTAGTCAGCTACAGGACGAGGGCTAGCGTCTTCTTTTTGAACGATAATCATGGGGTACCTAAGTGGGGAATCCGTTTCCACAATTAAGCCCAGATCTAACATACGTTTGATCTCTGTAACTATTAAGTCACGTTCGAACTTGGCATGCCTGTAATATTTACACGGCTTCACCTGAGTGTCAATCAACTCTACATCGTGGGTGACAATGTCGGTACGTCCCGGCAGAGTAGAAAAAACACCATCTACCTGGTCAAAGACTTTAAGCAAGTCGGATTTTTGAGACTCTGACAAATCTCTTGTCTTTTTAAAAAGACTCATGGCTTCTTTCGAATTAAAATGACCATCACCAGGCTTACCGGACCAGACATGGTCGTGGTGAGTAAACTCACGCTCGTCATTGTACGAATGGTGGCTTGACCCCTCCCTAGGCAGATAGGGCTTGAGCAGGTTGATGTAGTAAATGGTCTCCTTTTGAGAACCAAACGATTTTTTTTATCAGGTAATTGGTGTCTGAAAGTCGTTTTACAGCATCACAGGGTCCATCCCAATAAATTTCTAACTTATTGGCTCGGTCAGGTTTAAGGACTAGAACCTTATCACCTTCCTTGAACTTACGTTCAACTGCCTTACGGTCATAGTAGGTCTTATTTTTCAACTGGCTCTTCACAATATTTTTTTGTGAGAGTTCCCGTAAGTATTTGAATCTCTGGAGTAAATCCAGGATGTACTCAAGGACGGATGGGTGGACGTCAGGTTCAACCCATTGGCTTTTAACAAGCTCGAGAGGGCCTGTCAAATTTCGGCCATATACCATTTCAGCAGGTGTAAATCCAGTACTCTCATGTGGAGCAGTACGGAGTGCAAACATTGCACTGGGGAGGCATCGTTCCCAGTCCTGGAGATGCTCGTGGCAAACCGATCTTAGCACCGCTTTGAGGGTTCTGTGAAATCGCTCCACGCTGTTGGACTGTGGATGATTCACATTTGAATTAATACACTTAATTCCGCATTTTTCGAGGAATAAAGTGGTCAGGGCAGATATGAAGACGAGCCTAAATCTGATTGTAATTCGGAAGGGAAGCCTAACCTGGAAAAGATGCCGAGGAGGGCGTCTACTACACTTTGGCTGTTGGCCTCTTTAAGGGGCACGGCCTCGGGAAACTTTGTTGCCGGATCGGGGAGAGATAGAATGTATTTAAAACCACCTCTACTAGAGGGTCTGATGGGGCCAACAATATCAATAATAAAAGGATTAAAGGGCTCCCCATCCATGGGCACAAGCACCACAGGGGCAACAAACTTCTGTCCAGATTTACCATTTTTCTGGAAGGTAAGACAAGTCAAGACAAATTGCTCAATATCACTAAAACATTTGGGCCAGTAAAAATTTGTAAGCACTCTTTCCTTTGTTTTGGAACGCCCAAGATGGCCAGCCCATGCATTGGCATGTGCAGTGCTTAGAACCAAATTTCTACACTCCTGGGGAAGAACTAGTTGCCTGTTGATTAGCGGCCTTCCCTCAGTGAGAAAAGGTTTGCGAAAAAACATCGTTGTCAACGAAAAACAGCTTGTTTTCGTCCTGCTGGCTTTCTGGCAGCTCAGCATACTTTAAATACATAAATTTAAAGTTGGGCATTCACTCTGGAGTTTTAAAAACTCGGGTTTGTCACTGTTGAGGAGCTGTGTAAACTGCTCAGTCTGAGGACCTAAAATCGCTTCATCCAAAACGTCTTGTTTGGGGTTGACAAAACCTTCCGTCACTGCTCTTGGAGTAACCTCAATCGAGTCGCTATTTGACTCCTCGCCATCAGCTTGGTACTAACGGTAATTAGGGCGTAAGAGAGGGAGCTGATCGGTGGCGCGTGCCTGCGCACGGGTGACTGCATTCACGTAAGTGGGGAGGGAAACAAGCCCTTTTTCTTCTAACACAGTTTCAGGTAGCACGCCCAACAACATTCTGAAGTGGGGCCAACGTGGTCGGACACGAGAGCTTCTGTTTGGATAGCTCCGTAGGGGGTCTGAACCTCAATTAAGGCTATAGCATGTGCGGTAGTCTTATCGGTCAAAGCATTATGACAATGCGTGTACTTGCCAGTAAACTGGTCGGGTTTTACGAGTTCACGAGAGATTACATCGTGCGTAGAACCAGTGTCACATAAAACAAGGCATTTTTGGCTGTTTACGAACCATTCATGAATGTGTTTTGACAAAACAACTTCCGGTGGGGCATGACTGATAAAGTTACAATCTGCTGCTGCGGCTGCCTTCTCGTCAGCCATTCGAACACGACAATCTTGGCGTCTGTGTCCAATTTTTTTACAATAAAAACAAGTGCCATCGCCTATAAGACGAGGTTTGTCGAACTCACGGTTTGAGTAAGTGTTGGTGGCTGAGTCCCCACTAGTGGAGTCAGTTTTCACCTCAGCGGTACCAGCCTGTTTAGCTGCCTGACTGTGGTTACGATTAGAGTTACCATGATGTGTGTTGGAAGGTTTAGAACCTTGTGCTGTCGTAGCAGCTGCAGGAGTTGCTTTAACAGGACGGGAAGCAGCTTCGGTTGAAATCTGCTTATTACGAGTGGTGAATTCATCACACAACTGGGCCGCTTTGGCCAAAGTCCCTAATTTAACTTGATCAGGGATCTATTTCCTGAGATGAGTTGAACATGACTTATAAAATTGCTCCAATAACATGAGGTTGACAAGTTTGTCATAGTCACGGTTAACCTTACCCAAAGTTAGCCAACGATTGAAAAGAGTTTCTAACTCAAATGCATAACCCTGGAATTGCATTTCTACATCTTTTTCGAGTGAACGAAATTGCGTTTGCAAAGACTCTTTAGTCTGTACAAAACGGGCAAGTAGTTTACTTTGGACTATGTCGTAGTCCTGCATTTCAGCGTCTGTTAGCTGATCACAAACTTTAATTAAAACCTCACCGACGAGGGGTTGTAGTCCCGTAACCCATTGGTCTCTAGGAATTTTCTGACTAGTGATTGTGCGTTCAAAAATCTTAAGGAAACTGTTGATTTCAGTTTTTGGCGTCCACTTGTTGACGAAACGAACTACGTCCGCAACTTTACCATGTTTTGCAACTGGATTTGGGGAAGGTAGGGGAGCGCCGTTAGCTCCACTTGGAGCGGGGTTAAGATTTATCGTAGCAGCATTTAGCTTTGCTAGTTCAAGCTGCTTATCTAATTTGGCTACTTCCATTGCGCTAGCCCTATCGTTAATTTGGGCTTCTTGGTCCCTTTCTTGGGCTTTAAGAGCGGCTTCCCTATCTTTAAGGGTTAATTCATGAGCCCGGCGTTTATCTGCATCCGCCATTTCAAGGGCTCTTAATTTTAATTCTTCTGCTTTTAGAAACAGTTCATTCTCTTTAGCTGCTAATTCTTTCTTGGCGAAAATAGCGGCTTCTCTCCTTTCAATAGCATTAGCTAATGCATCGGAAAGTTCACTTAAATCCAATTTACCGTCTTCGAGGGCTGCTCGTAAGATTTGTTGGGATTCGGCTCTAGAATCACTCACTGTAAAGCCTAAGTTTAAACAGGCTTTCTTTAAGTCCTTGTTTGTTATATCACGAATGATTTCTTCTAACTCAACCATTCCGGACATTTTGAGTTTTAACGTTTAACGTGGTTTCAAAATAAAGCTTTTATAAATGAAACAAAAATTAAAAGCAGCCGCTTAAAATTTAACGTTAATTTTGAGCAGAGTGAATTACTAAAAAAACTTCTCTCCCAAATCCAGTAAGATTGCACACAAAAAAAACACCTCTAAGAACCCTAGCACTCTGGTATATGAATAGCTAAATGGCATTAATGCCCTCAACTACAACACTCGGCTTGGCAGCCTCTAAGCTTATCTCATGTACACTTACCCAAACGTTGTACAATCGCTGTACGGTCAGTCTGTCCTTCCGTTCCACCGTAGTACGGAAAGTCCGGCACCGATTTTC
This sequence comes from Lithobius niger, assembly GCA_023313725.1. NCBI lineage: Eukaryota > Metazoa > Arthropoda > Chilopoda > Lithobiomorpha > Lithobiidae > Lithobius > Lithobius niger. The sequence goes on along the minus strand of JAHWFP010060545.1, from coordinate 307,253 downwards.
AGGAGTCGATCGTCACTGGCGGTCTGATCCACGGGACCTTGGGGTATCACACACAAAATCCACGGCTTGGCTGCACGGAGCGCAGGTTCCACTCGTGCCTCTTCTCCTGCAGCATCGGTTGGGGTTGAGACGGCTCTCGGCTGGAGGACGTCTACTGGAAGCGGCAGCTGTTGCTTCCTGGTGCCTTCAGTTGTTGGAGTTGCTGGGCGGGGGTTGTATTAATTTTTGCGTTAGTACGACTTCTGCTTCGTGACTTGGTGAAACGTAGTCACAGGCATCTGCTTCGTGGCCATGTTTAACGGGTCTACAGACGTCTAGTTGGAAGTGGCTTGCATCTTTCTAGGTTTGTAGCATGGCAGGGGGAAAATGCTTGACGGGAACAGCACCTGTTCATCCCACCGCTGCCACCAGATGTAACGGCGGACGCTACGACGGCTTAGGTGCTTGTAACGCCCCCGGTTTCCCTGGTGTACATAGAGTTTCAGTCTAAGGTTAAACGGTGTTTACGACGACTTTTTACGTTCATTAACACAGCATGGGCAACTGTCCCAGCATGGGGGATGGAGCACCGGTCCTAATTAAAGGGCCTAACCTTAAAACTGTCGGTAATCGCTGCCACCAACGGTGGATTTAATAGTTTAACTAGCTAAAATTAAATGATGGGCTACATATTTATTTTACACTAAAAGACAATTAGTCAATCTAGCAAACGAACTGAAGCTTAAAACACCTGGTTTTATTTTTGGCGACAGAGAATAAAGAAACACTTTATATTATGGTTTGCGTCTAAAAGCTTTTGAATACCAATGATTTAAAAGCAACAAGTTTTGAATATACAACTGTAATTCACAAATTCAAACAAACAACGCTTGTGTTTGAATAAAGTTAAATTTTCACATGAGAAAAAGTGATACTAGGTGCTCCCGGAGACACCCGCAAGACTTGACAGCCGCAACTGATTTACTGATTAAAGTCTATCTGACAGTATGTTTCATACACGATCAACCGTCCACAGTTATGTTTATAAGTTTTCCAAGTACAAAAGATCAACATCCCTTAGTTCCCGCAGAAACTGTTCTAAGAAATAAAACGCCCGGCAATTTTATACTTAGACATCAATATTTTTCCTTTGACTTCCACAAAGATCAAACCGTCAATTAGTTTAAGTTAAAAATCCATTTAAAATAAACTGGAAAAGTTTGTTTTTAGTAAGACAACCACTCAGACGTTATGGGGTGAGAGAAACTAATATGCCGCTTAAGGCGTCACCACCATAATTTTCTCTAAGCTAGAGGTTAAGTTTACATTTAAACTATGAATTTAGAATATGAGGGTCCTAAACTAAACTTTCAAAAGCTAAACTATAACATACGAACCACTACCATTCTGCCCGGCATAGCATTCTCCGGACATGGCGTCTCCACTCCCGACTGGCGTGACCCTTCTAGCTTGAGAGATCTGTGAGCTGTGCTCTGGGTGCTTGGGGGTGGGGGTTTTTATGCTCGAAACCGGAAGTTCGCGCGGACGGGCAGGAGAGCTACGGGGTTCCGGTTGGCTGAGGGCCTTGAGAACAATGGAAAGTGGGAGGAGAAGTCGGTTGAACAAAGGGACTGGGTGCAGAGCCGTTTGAAAGAGTAAGGACATGTAAAGATAGGCCTGTTTGAGTTTTACTCAAGTGAACTTTGGGAAATAGGCCTTTACTTTGAAATATTGACTATGGAATGAATATTTACATGTTTGCAATGTGAATAAGCGCTGGTTAAAGCTTAATACTTGGCTTTGGGTAATGCAGAAAGCATTACTATTAAATTTTATAAGCTTTAACTGAAAACTACAGTGTTATACACCACAACTAGCTTTGGCTGGGGGGGGGGGGGGTGGAGGGGGAATTGAGGATTCGAAGTTTTTGCACAGTTTGACATTCGGATTGTAGTGGGACAGATCTTTTATAAATATCTTTTGGTTTTAATAGTAGAATAAGCTAGTGGTAGTATTCAGTAGGTCTCAGTCGGGTTTAGAGAAGAACTAAAACAAACATATATACACTAAAATTTCGTGTCCGGTAGAATGCCGATGTCGAATTACTTTGGACAAATGGCAGCGTTTCTGGGGGTAAAAGAGTACAATAAAAGCATAATTGCGGTTAAATAAACTAGCTTAGTTGGATGCTATAATGCATTAAGCTAATTGGAACGTTTAACGTTTAAGTTAAAAGATAAAATTGATCGTTGTGGAAATTTTTCATAAGGATTGCGGCCGACAAACACAATAAAAAATATCACACTTCAAATTGTTGTCTGTACATGTATGTGAGGTTAAGTACCTTCGCAGAGGAAGCCCCTCCTAAAATACAACTAAGCTAGTGGTTGTGGGCTTTTTGCCCGAAAATAGAGAGAATAAAATCAAAATACATGAGTACAAATCTTCAATAATGGCGGCCATGATGAAGGAGCACTGCGGTTAGTTTTGGGCAATTTTCAAGTGTAGAGTTGAGGATCTTCTGGATGGAAAGTTCGGATTTGGGCTTCCCCAAGAGGTAGATAATAGGGCTGTGCGCTCAAGAAAAAAAATTTCTCGTTTGGGTTTACATAGTATTGCTCAATTAATGAGGAAATTTGATCTTGATGTACATAATTATTGCCCTGATTTCTGTGAAGGTTGTTTTTTACTTCAAAGAAAGGTGCGTTTTCCCTAGTCACATGACAATTAACTTTGGGCCAGTCGGTAAATGCGAAATTCTTGCTTAATTATGTAAAGCAGTTTCTGTTATAAATGAGCTGGGTTTGGAACCTAAAATAAGGAACCACTAAAAAGGTACCATGATTTTAGGATGAACAGGGATTATGTAAGGAAATAATTAACGGCCTAATTAATATTCATAACAGAAACAATACAACTAATTAATTAGATGCATATTTGCATAATATCATACATTTATTAAATGCATGAACCGAGCATTTATTCGGATAGATCAAAACGACTCCAGATAGCAAATATAATTGGGAGTCCTTCTTCAAAAACAACCGAGAGGTGGCAAGATCATTTGTAACCTGAACAAGAGTAATTACACCTATTGTTAGAGTTTAAAGGGTGGCATTACCAGTTGACAATATTTACGACAGTTTCGTAGAACTTAAATGATTTTCTAGAAGTAGATTTAATTACGATAAGATCGTCGCTCGTGATCGATCACTTCGTGGAATAACAATAAATCCCTCCCACACGGGGTAGTTAATTATGGCGGCATATAACTTCAAAGCGCCGACTACGGAGAAAATTAATGAACCCGAATGCAACAATAGAATGATTGACATGCGTAGAGGTCCCATTTAGCGATAAAGGCCCAAGCTGTCCAAATGTTACTTTATTTAGCATTTCAATAATAAATCAATACTACAATGGATCGATCATGGTCGATAACGCTACAGTATTTAAACCAATCCTCGGAATGCATGATAGCAGTCGATCACCAGCCGCTCAAAGGGTTGTTTAACTAGTGGACGCCAGTCAAATTCCGGAGGTCCCAATCCGTAGTACGCCAGGCAGGAGCCGTGCCGAGTTGGTGACGGGGCTTCGTTGCCGAGCTAAGCCGAGGGACGATAGCCTCACTCAAGCTTCTATTTTAGAGCTAAGTATTCCGAATCAATAGCAATAGCTATGATTGTTTATGCCTAACTAGTGCCAATCCGTACGCTACTAAATTAACCCGAGATTCCTTTAATTAATGTACAGAATGTAATAATGATTAGGTTTACCGCTCGACTTATTCCGTAATGCCATTCGTTCGACTCATTGCCGAATAACTGTAATCAATACAATCAAATCATAACAATCTGTCATTGATTTAATTGGCCATATCGTGGGGTCAATATTGTGCACGCCGGAGTGTCGATTAAAGGCCCAGTATTAGATGAATGATTGCTTATTATTTAGCCTACCTATTTTATACATAATTAGTGTTTTATACAATTGATTGCCCTTTATGCCATCCTAGATAATAATGTTTATTCTGGTCAATTGGTCACTGGAATAGAACATTACAGTTGACCGTCTCAAACGTGGAGACCTGCTTGAAGTTTACAAACTGACGAATGGGTAAATATGATCAGCGAGACTTTTTCACTGTCAGCGAGTATGTTGCTACTAGAGGTCACACTAAAAAGTTCAAGCAACACCATGTTAATTCTCAGATCCGTCAGCACGTTTTTACTAATAGGGTAATCCAGGCATGGAACAGCCTACCCGATCAGTTCGTGTGTCGTCGCACTACTGATTCCTGGAAGATTGTGTATGACAAATGGCTTGGGGGTTTAGGCTCGGCTTATCTTATTCCGGCCCCATTGGCGTGACCATGGCTGTGTAATGTTATGTTATGTTAAAATAGGAGTCAATGGCACTGTCAACATTCCAGCACATTTCTTCAGGAATCTTGAGTATTTCATCCGCTCAGGGTGCCTTATTTACATCAAGATTCAGTAACTGTCTTGTTACATAAGCCTCACAAATGCAACAAATGGTAACCCTCTGAAATTTTGATCGTCATTTCGGCAGGGCCGGATTAAGTCTTGTAGAGGACGGGTGCTTAAGCTTTATTGTACCCCCCCCCCCCCCACTCCGACTATTCTCGCAAAAAAAGGAGAAAATATTTGTATTGCAAAAACAGTAAAAGTAAAATTTTTTTTATTTAAAACCGTACCTTATTTGATTTATCCTGTGACCATGAGACACCCTTGAGGCCCTTTTTCGGCCTGTGGCCCAGTGCTTCAGCACCCAAAGCACCCTCTTTAATCCGACTCTGCATCTCGGCGACCAGTAGGCCCACTAAAGCATTTTCAAATACTCTCTGAAGAAAATCTTATCTACTTCTGCATCTTCATCATTTATCTTCATCCTTTGTTTTTGTTTCCCAATTGTGAACTGGTGGTGGTGGTGGGGGGGGGGGGGGGAGCTGGGCGAGCCTGTGCCTGTGCCTGCGTTTATTTATTTGACTATACTGTAGTTTGGGAGAAGTCTTGGAATTTTAAACCAGAGAGCCATGGAAGCTTTGTCTGGTTTCACCAAAAGAGAAGGTTTCACGAATGGCATCAGTAGGTCTGTTTATCTCAACTTTGTGCTTGAAGCATTTATCCAAGCTTGAAGCATGGCACCAAACCAATTGTACTTCTCTTCCAGCGATAGTGTTCCTTGCTGCATCACGTTAATAAAGATTTCGTTCCCACTGTACCAAAGCAGTGAGAAGCGCACCTAAATTGCACCAAGATTAGTTGCACACCTTGGTTGGTCCATTCGTTCTACCTTGGATAAATAGGCCTAACTAACACTTGGTTCTAATATCGTTTCACTCGACCTTGGGCTGGAGCTGGACTAATGCAGCAAGAAACAGCTTCAATCTCAGTCGGCTTCGAAAGTAGTGAACGTAGTTACAACTATAAGCACTATTACTAAGGGGGCAGCACCATAGGTTATTACCTTCCATACATACATTTAGAAAAAAATATATTTTCAGCAAGCGTATTATATTTGCTGCGAAATGTATTTTAAGCTTGAAAATTAAATCTAAAGAATAATAATTATTTTAATTTTTAGGCGTTGACCCGTCGCCATTTTGCAGATGGGGTCGCCATCTTGGATTCATCATCGATTTTGGTGTGGATGTGGGCGATGGTAGATTGACGCTTCGTTTAGATCCGCTGTCGCTTTTATAGTCAGATTGTAACGTCCAAAAGCAAGGTAAGTTGTGTATTCAACGATTAAGTCATATTTACGAATTGTATGAACTTGGTTCACAAGTAAAATGTCGTCCAAACAAACGTCCATGAGTGTGACGATGGTCATCTGATAAGTGTTGGTGTGATCTGATGTCCTATCGGGAGTTATATATGGTGGGGGGGTTGCCGGCAATTTGTTGAAAACGCGGCGTTTTATGGTTCTTAAGATTAAAATGCTACGTATGAAATCTTAAGGTTGTTAAAGAAAGCGCTAGTGGGTTTGTTGACGAGCTACGTCGGCACCCGATGTAAATGTTGCGAACTTGCTGGATGTTGTTGATGGTATCTTGCTGCCCCGAAACGAAAAAGAATCTCTTGCATTACTATAGTTTGTCTAGTATTAGATGCGATTACTCCTCCTTCGAGTTTTTCTGCAGCAAACATAAAATAAAGTACTTTTAAGTGTTGTGGTGATAACGCTGCATTGACAGTTGCTGTAAACCGTGACATAGCGTTAAAAATTATGCTTGATGGCATCTTGCATATCGAATTGCTTGCTGCAAATGTGGAATGACTAACGTAACGTAAGCGTGATTTCGGTAAACTCAAACACGCTATCGATTAGTGGCGCTAGCCTACCTAACTTGACTCACCTGTGGTGCTTCCATAAGGGTGGTAGTAAAAATAAACAAGAACGCCGAGGCAAAGCGTAGGCGTTGGTTAAGGGCTGCTGTAGTAATTTTTCCCCCCCTGTTTGTGGTGATCATACCCCCCCCCCCCCATTTGTCAAGCCGGTCAAAAACGCTCGATTTTGCTTGTTACCCAACTAAGAAAAAATAATACCGAAATCCACCTTTTTTTTTGTCAGCGGATGTTAAACTTGCTGAATAGGCCCATTGATTTTCAACTTATTTCAACGATTTTCAGTTATTTAACTTATTTACTAATTAACTAGTGAATGCGATGCATATTAAGATACTTGCTTTTCTTAAGCTGACTGCCACCTGAGGATAAAATTTTGAAGAAAAGAATCGCAAACACGTGACAGCAGGGTTGGTTGATTTAAATCAAAGTTTTTTAAATGCTGTTTTTTAGTAATCAGTTCTTAATGTATAGTATTTGTTTGGCATCCATTCCCTATCCCTCCTCATTTACATTCTGTCTGTCCAATTAGATTAAAACTCATTGCATCAGCCAGGTAGTAGAGAGAGGTCCCTTGGAAATGGGGAATTCTCAAGTCTTGAGTTAACTGTAGTGGCTCATTCAGGAGCTGGCTGATGAGCTGACCTGGTGTGAGAACTACTGACTGGGTGTAAAAGTTAAGCTATAAGGAAACTAAAACTATATTGGATTCTGATGATGACAATGTCAGGACGTAAAAAAATACCACATTTGGGCATATTTTGAAGAGGAAAAGACCACAACTGACAAAGGAGTCAGAGTTAAAGCCAAATGTAAAGCTTGTGGAAAAACATTGCAAGGGCTTGTTGCTAGGCTCAATGCCAATAAAGAAAAGTGTTTGTCAGCGTCTAATGAAGACGAAACTGAAAATGTTTCTGGAGATGCCTCCTTAGAATTAGAAAGTTCCAGTGCAGTAGTTGGCCCTGTAAACCAATCCCAGCCCTCCACATCTCCGGTGCAACTTTATGAAGGTGCAACTTTATGTACACCCCTAAGAGGCAGACGACGGATGGTTCACCCAATTCCTCCTCTCGTAAACTACTTAAAAAAACTAAGCCAATGGACTCATTTGTGAAATTGTGATCAAAATATCTAAGCAAGAAAAAACTATAATAGATAAACAAATAGCCCGCAGTATTTATGCAACAAATACACCTTTCCGAGCCATAGATAATCCAGAAGTGATTAAAGCCTACAACATGCTTCGTCCAGGTTACATTCCTCCAACATGAAAGCACATTGCTGGACCCCTTCTTGAAGTTGTTTACCAGGAGGAAATTGATAATAGTTCTAGCATTCGTGAATTGTGTCTATGTGCATCTATGTGTGGTCAAATGTTCATAACGAACCTATTGTTTGTGCATGTGTAACAACTCAATCTGGCGACGTTTGCTTGACTGAAACAATTGATACTTCGGGGAACTCTCATACTTACGAATATTACACTGGCAACTATGACAGAAAAGCAATTTAAGTGCAAAGTGCGTAGCTTTGTAAGCGACAATGCTTCCAACATGACAATGATGAGGAATGAATTGGAAAAGAATGATGAAGCTGATGTCTTAACGTATGGGTGCTCAGCACATATTTTGAATTTGCTTGCAAAAGATTTAGAAATACATGGTGTGAAAGAATCACTTTTGCATAGAGCATACTTGGCTGCTGAAGGTAAGGGACCTGGGCTGGTGATGCCACAAGATGTACGTTGGAACACCCTCGCAGATTACTTGGAAAGCTACATAAAGAACTGGCCGGTGCTGATGAAAATATGTGAAGAACATAGAGACACTGTAAATGTGGACATGAGAAACGTTCTTGATTTAGGAATTAACAGCAATGCAGAAGAATATATAAAAACCCATTGCTGTTGCTCTGGGCAGTATGCAGGATGCAGTTGTCATATGGAAGGATCTAGAAACAAAATTGATTAAACTCTTGAATGACGAAGGTAAACGAGAATTCCGTAAACGTTACAACATAGCACTCACACCTGCTCATTTTTTGGCTAGCCTATTGGTTCACGATTGCCAGTCGGGACCTTGTTACATGAAGAAAGTGAAGCTGCACTTGAGTTTGCCGAGGAAAAATATGCAAGGACACCTACACTGCTATCTTTAGTAATGAAATTTCAAGCTCGTACATGACCCATTTAAGGGGTCCTGTTCAATAAGACGGTGGTGTCAGCTGTCACCCCAGTTGAGTGGTGGAATTCTTTCAAAGCAATGAAGAAGACGTATGCAGTGTTCGTAATATGGAATGCGTTAATCAACGTATGACTGCGGTTGCATCTTCTGCAGGAATTGAACGTGTTTTTTCGTCGTTTAATCTTGTGCACTCTAAACTGCGTAACTGCGGAGTTGAAAAGCAGCTAAACTTGTGTTTCGTGTGAAACTCTTAAACAAATAATCGTTAAATAAGTCGTTTACTTTCGAATTGTTTTGCTAAATATGCCTGATTTAGTTCGGTTTTTGTAAAGTATTTTTTAATCAACGAAGTTTGGAAAAAAAAACCAAAAAAGTCAATATAAATCAAAAAAATCTGATTTAAATAAAAAAAAATCTGATTTTTTTGATTTTTTTAAATATAAATCATGATTTTTTCCAACCCTGCATGACAGAGTGAGTCAACATTTAACAACAATAGCTGCCAAAAAAAACTGCAGGCCAGACGCTCGTAGCAGTGTAAGAAGTAAAGCTTCAGACTTAGGGTTTAGCTGCATCATTGAACTTGTCCATAGCTGCCCTGGACAAGTTGACAGTTCCAGTGTTAATCATGTTCTGAAAGTGCAGTCCAGTGGTGTACAATCGCACTTTCAACCTGACGTGACTCTTCGTCAATTTCTAGGGGGTGCTACGAGTCACTGAACCTGAAAGGGTAAAGAATAATCTTGGCTCTAATCAACACTCTCGAATGTCATTCCAGTTGCAGTCGCCACTTGGCTAGTAGACCTTACGTACTTGCCATTTCACAATTTTTACTCGCCACATGCCAAATACATCTTGCACAACGCATGGTTTCTATAATTTATGCATTTGCAGAGCTGTAAAATTTTCTTTTACCTCATTACTGTTGAAGAAGAGTCTGTTGTATAGACCATAGAAATCTGAGCAGAACGCCGCAAACTGTTTGTCTCTAGCTTATATGGTTCCCGAGATATCCCTATTTGAGCATCGTATTCTATTGCTTGTCGATGTTTTGATTAGTAGGGTTAAATTCCAAGTCGCCAACTGTTGATTGTCATTCGCCAAATGGCGAGTGGCGACCGACCTTGGAGAGGGTTTGCTCTAATCTGATCCATCCTTAGAGGATGTGGTACCGTATGTTAAGGTATTGTTTCCTCGAGTGCACCTTTTAGGATCGAACTGACATGAGACCAAGTCTTCTTAGTCTTACACAGTATGAATGCTCCCGAAACTGTGGTACGAGTTTAGTAGTCGTGTGTTGAGCATGTTTAAGCTGATTTATATCTTTGATTAGCCATGGCCACTAAGGCTGAATACAATGTTCCATTAAAGGGAAATGTAAAATTCGTTAATGGCTCTGACGCAGACCGCATCCACAATTCCACATGGCGCACACGTCTTTTAACGAAGCTTAATAATATACTTGCCTTGATGACAACAGTATCAACTTAATCTGAAACACTCAAATCATTTGAGATGGTGGCTCCCAGGTCTGTAATAGTGTAAACCGCACAAAGTGGCTTATCATGATGAAAATATATATGCCTTGGGTTGTTTTGGCAGATATGCATGATGTAGCATTTGTGTGTATTTGGGTTCTTCCCCACGTCGTCACACCATTGTACAACTTTGTCAAGTACTCTTGTAAAATAAAAGCATCGAACAGCATTTTGGTGTCATCTGCAATCTTCTCCAAAATGCTGGAAAGACATGGCCCATGTACGACATAAACAAACAGAAAATGAGAGGGCGGATTCCTGAGGCACACCTGAAGTAACTGCACCAACCGGAGGAAGATACCTCATCACCGCATGCTGCCTCCTGCCCTGAATTGTTGCTCTACCTTGCGAGATTTATACTGATGCCCAGGTGCACGAGGACGTCAGTGTGGAATAACGCACCGTGTCGAAAGCTATGGTAAAATCGAGAAAAATCACATCGGTTGGAATTCCACAGTCCATTGCAACAGTCCATGCATTGCGAGTAGTTAGTAGAATGATAAGGCATGACCATCCCTTAGTAAAGCCATGCTGCATGTAATCCAATGTGCCAAGTTTGACTGCATTTCGACAAGCAGTTGAAAGACTTTGGATACAACAAGTAGGAGGCTGATCTAGGGATGCACCGAATATTTGGTAATTATTTGGTATTCGGCCTATTCAGCCAAAAATTCAAGTATTCGGTATTCAACCGAATACTGATTTTGGCCGAATAGTGTTAAGATTTGTTGGTATTCGGCCGAATATCTTTTAGTATAAATTTATGTAATTGTGTGAATGTAAGAAAGTTTAGCTAAGCATTTACTTTTTGGTTTGTGAGGAATCGTCTCCTGACATTTCTAAAAGAAGGAAAAAAATGATCAAATATGTTTAAATTACAGGTATTCGGTCAAGTAATCGGCCGAATATGTAAATTGTTTGGTGCCGAATATTTGGTATTCGGCAGTTTAACTATACAGTTGTATATTCGGTATTTGGTATTCGGCAAGTTAAGTATTAGGTTGTATATTCGTTATTCGGCAAATTTTGTATTCGGTGCATCCCTAGGCTGATCGGTCTGTAGTTCTCGTGATTGTCAAGACGACCCTTTTTGAAAAGGGGAACAAGTGTTTGCAAGCTTCCAGCAATCTGGGTAATTGGCATTTGTAAGAACTCTTTAATAATACTGTAAAAAGGCTTTGCAAGTGATTCTGCAGTTCTTCAAGAGCTGAGGTGGCAGCCCATCTTTGAATCCAGAGATTCAAATAGGAGACAACTTTTTCACACACACCAAAGACAAAGTTGGGAGGCTGACAGGTCTGTAATTTCATGGGTCGTCAGGACTACCCTTTTTGAAAATTAGGCCAATGTTTGCAAGCTTCCGGCAATCTGGGACAATTGCCTTTTGTAAGGACTCTCTAATAATACTGAAAAAATGCTTTGCAAGTGATTCTGCACAGTCCTTCAAGATCTGATGTGGCAGCCCTTCTTTGGATGGACAGAGAAGCAGCTTAAAATAATAGAATTAAATCACCCTTGAGCCATACGCCCATGTACATTGCATATATTTGAGTCAGTCCCTAATAATTTGAGACTAGCACATGCAATGTATATGGCCAAATACTGAAGAAAATTTAAAATTAAGTACTTTGGCAATGTCTACAGGTAGAATCCTTTGAAGTCCTAGAATGAAACTTAAAGGAAAACTAAACCCTACTGTTTAAAATTTGTGTAGCATTACTTAGTATGCTTAAAAAAGTTCGTAATTTGCGCGAAGTTTCTAGCACGAATATTAATTATGTATGAATGAATTTTATAACTGTGTTTTCACGGGTAGCCGCGAGCACTGGGGCATCGGATTCAGTAGGCGTCTTTGGTCCCGGCTGTACATCTCTGGATTATTACAGACCCGGGTTCGATCCTGGTGAAGGGAAGTTATATGTACTGGTTTTTCTCCAGCTGTTTCCCACCTATTGCATGAGGGTTTCCTCCGGGTTCTCTGGTTTCCTCCCTCATGCAGCAAAAAATAGCCGAGGTAATGGTGGTACCTTCCACTTAAAACATGTACCACTTGAGCCTTCAAAAAGGACTAAGCTTATTGGCCGACACCTTGTATTCAATTACTTCGGCGCGAGACAGCGAACGTGAGCTATATGCACAGCTGTGCATATAGCTCATGTTCGCTCAACGCCCCATAGTGCACTCCGCGAGTGCGCAATGGCAAGCAGAGTTGTAGTCAAGGCAAGTACCGCAAGTGAAACCGAAACTAAATGCAGTCATCCGTACCACTATGACTTTGACAGTGCCATAACTGTCCGAACCAACTGGCGATGCACAACACGACTCCAAGAGATGGAAATTTGATTCGTGTACGGCAGAGGAATCTTGGGATCCAGCCACTGATGGCCATTTTAGGCATTGTTGCAGAACTGAAGTAACTTGCTTGAGTATTGAGCAATAATGATTAGCTACACCAAAACATAAATCTTAAATTTTATTACACCGACTTTTAAAATTGCTGTCCATCGTACGGCTTTATTACTTGTAAACATAAACATTAATGTAAGCTTAAGTTAAAAAAAAAGGCAACACTGAGTTTAGTTTGGAGCTAATCCTTGTATTTGAGCTTGTGTAAGTAGCGCATAGCAGTAGCAACTAGAGCATCTAACCTCACCGTGGTACAGCTTCCTTTGTAAGCGCATGCGTCACTCCAACGAGACTTCACTCCAAAGATCAGCGGTGATAAAAAGGCATCTACTAGAAACACATCTTTTTAAAATTATTACGCATATACTAAAGTGTACACTTTTTTTTTAAGTACATTACCATACGATACTGAAATTTAATATGGAAGGGTTTAAATGTCTTGCCCCGTCCAACACTGATAAATTTGAAAACTTGTTCATATCTTTAATTTGATCACTCCTGTGTTGGCTCGTGACAACGAGGCAAAGCCACACTCTTGTTACGATGAAGAACATAGTCACCGTAGTCTTTAGTAGTTTTTGGACTTGGAACGTCTCCAAGCCTTCAGTTTCAGTTTAATGGCATCAGGAACCTCCTTTGGTAGAGGAATTCTGTATTTTGTGGGCAACATTTTTGGGACATACTTTTTGACCAGCAAAGTAAGAAACTTATTAACAAGAGTTGCATTATACATAAACTAGCTTCTGTGAAAACACTGTCCTAGTCCATTTCAGCAGTGCTTTTGTTCAAGCTGGCAAAGTTTGTCTCGAGATAGTACATTTATGTCAATACTAAAATGGCCATATGTGCATTCAGAACTAGGCCTAAATAGTACTAACGGACAGGCCCTAATTTTCTCTACAGCCAATTAAAACCCACGATTGCTGCATTGAAGAGTGGTGAATAAAAACCGCTATGTTCGAGTTACAATTTTTCGAAATCAACACTGGTTTCATGACAATGGAGCTCAGCATTCAATGAACGGGAACGCAGTTGCGTGGTGACATCTTAAAGGGCAATTACATCCATTTTGACATGCATGCTTTACTTTTGGATCATTTACACAATAACTAAACACAAAAATTGCGGTAAGAATACGTTACGTACGTCCGATACAACAATTTAATTATTGCATCACCAAAACACGACATGGAGACCGCCATTGTTTTGCTGGAACGCGCAGAAATTAATGCCGACTGATATCACTCTTCGATTTCGACTCGCAGCCGATTGAGATAGCTCTATTGGCCGTGATAGCTCGAGCGTATTATGGCCTTAGCTGGCCGACAGTTGTAGTGGCTAGCTAAGGCCGTTGGACGCTTGAGCTCTCACAGCCAATAGAGTTATCTCAATCGGCTGCGAGTCGAAATCGAAAAGTGACATCTGTCGCCATTAATTTCTGCGTGTTCCAGCAAAATAATGCGGTCTCCGTATCGTGTTTTGGTGATGCAATAATTAAATTGTTGTATCGGACGTACGTAACGTATTCTTACCGCAGTTCTTGGGTTTAGTTATTGTGTAAGTGATCCAAAAGTAAAGCATGCATGTCAAAATGGATGTAATTGCCCTTTAACTTCATAAAGTTAGGCCATACGGGCACAAAATAAATACAATTGTTGCATTAACTGAATACGGGGAGGTTATCGGACGTATGCATACCGTTTTCTTATGCAAACTGGCTGCATTCTAGTTGTGGATTCTACTACGTGCAATGCATTTCAAACATTGCATTGCTTGTAGTCGACTGCTAACTGACGTAATTTCTTGTCGGGTTTTTACTTTCGGCTGAAAGAGACTCCTTGAGACACTATTTAGCATAACTTTAAAATAGAATTACACATTAAAAATAATAAATGTACAAGTTAGGATAATACCACATACCGGTCCTAATTAAGAACAATCTGTTCGATTGTGTTTTGGTAGATTTACGTTGGATTAGGGTCCATATGTACCAAGTTATAAGGTCGAACGAATGCCGCTAACTCGATACGTACGTAACAGTACAATGGTTTAGTTAGGCTACACCAGACACTTGCTGTAAAACGCATTTGAAGCAAAATGCTTGCTTCAAACGTTTGAACTAAACACATTTAAAACTCTTCATGAGGCTGTGCGAACGCTGTAATACTGGTCCGTGATGTAGTATCACACTTGTCAGCTATTCGAATATGGTATTAGCCTAAGTCCTAGTGTTTTTCATGAATGATATTATGTTACAAGTGTGTTGTCCACCGTGCCAAGATGCCAGAGTCGACCCCCTACGGCTTTGAACCGAAATTACGACAGCTTTAACGCCAAAATTGTCATCCTGCATGTCAGGTTATATATTTACCATGTGTCATCCTAGGTTCTGTCGAGGCCTGTGCACCAGGTGTTGATAATTGATTGCTGTTGTTAGTTAATGGGTGACGTAGTTGGGTAACCTTCTTTTAGCCTACTTGTATTTGTAAATTTTTTCCGGTTTTTTAAGTAGGGTTGCATTTGTTAAGCTAAACAACCCTTCAACTATTCCCAGTCGATCTTTTTGAAACAACTGGTCCATTAAGTCTTGTTTTGCCAACAGTTGTGGTAAGTAGATTCTTCTGTAAGCATGGGATTTCGTTCTCTAATACTGAATGCTCCTTAAGAATTCATTTGATGCATAGATTTGCTAGACTAATCTTTACATAGGCTGTAGTTGACTTATTTTGGCTATCATGATCATTTTGTTTGCTAGCCAGTCCCCTTCTAAAATTGCTTTGCGGCTACTTGACATGTTTGGCCATAATAGCATGAATACCTGCGTGCAGTTCTACGGGACATAGCCTGTTGGTCAGTAGTCACACTAGGAAAATTTGATGTCGGTTGAGGTATTATTTAAATAATTTTTTTTACTTCAGAAAGTCTCTGCATTTTTTGTTTTTTTGTATTGGCACATCTGCGCCGTCGGCCTAAAAGAAATAACATTGGGTTCCTCTATCGACCATATTTTTTCTACCACCTGGCCCTAACTTTCATAGAGGCGCGAAGCAAAGATAGGTGCTTCTCCTCCTGTGCTGGGGTGTCTGCCATAACTTGTCAATCAATTGTCAAATTCGTTTTCGATCTTCCACGTTGGGCCACATTCTGTGCACCGTAAATCACCTATTTTAAAACAGTCCTGGCAAAGCTACGTCCAATCCCCCCCTCTCTCCCCCCATAAAATGCTTTTTGGTCAGAATCGTGAACTCGCCTAGTTAACAGTTCCCCCTCTGGGGGGCGGGGGCTATGTTTAAGTACTAAGCTAAAAAACATACCCGTGCATCCAAAATCTACCGTATCCTGGTATCTAGGATACCCGACAAAATCACCGTCATCGGATAAAATCCAACAAATAGCGTAATTTGTTATACACTTTTGCCTAAAAACACACTTTTAATTAGACAATTTTACTTTCTGGATACCGGACACTTTGGTACATTTTGAATGTATGCATAAAGTAAACTACATAAACTAATAAACTAAATTTCTGAATAAATGATTGCATAAATGCTAAATATCCCGCCATGGAGTTAGGCCTAAACACCTGCCTTGGACAAATGTCAAATTAGAATTATAGCTTTGTTACAGCCCATCCCCTTTTTTAATCCTATTAAATTTATGAAACCACGGTAACGCTCAATCTCACGCCACAGAAATCAGTCAATTTTTATGCAAATTTTCAACAGCTTTTGTTGGAGGTTGATGGAATCTTCTCCCAACTGTCTTCATCAGGCTTAGATTGAAGAATTTCAGTGCTTTTGAATTGCATCATACTTGCTTCCGTCGTCTGCAATGCGCGGCCCTCGTGGTGTAAAATCGTGGGCTGCGCATTGCAGACAACGGAAGCAAGTAGGATGTAATTAAAAACCACAATAGTTCTTCAAACTAATAAGTCTGATGAAGACAGTTGGGAGAAGATTCCATCAACCTCCAATGCTGTCAAAAATTTGGGTTATTTACTTATTTCTGTGGTATGAGATTGAGCGTTGCTGTGGTTTAGTATTTTTTGAATTCTCTGAACTCTCATAGTATCATGTGTTGCATATTTTTTTAATTAAATTTAACATCCCTTGGACGTTTAATAGGCTTAGGTGATTTATGGTATTTGTGGATTTATAAATCAAGGTGTTTCGCGGATTTTTACTCTCAAATAACTGAATTAAGTATCCATCATAATTATACATCGTTATTATCTGTATTGAAGGAATATTTTTTGGGGGGGAAAAAATGGCAAGCGGTTTATACAGTGGTATTAAAGCCATCTTCAACAAATTATCACAATATTTCCAAACTCAACACAGTACGACACTCATGAACGGTCGTCCTTTTTTTTTTTTTTAAAGAAATAAAATAATTAATTCAGTAAAATAGTCAACCGAAATCAGTACCTAATAAATGGGTTAAAGACAATGGCACAAAGACTTCGACACACGATCCCCTAATGTGTTTGTGAGTCACGCCCGTATGAAACATGTTCTGACCACGAAAAGGTCAATGTGAAAATAAAAGAAAAAGGTGACAAAAGTAACATTTCACCGACAGAAGCGTTGCTAAAAGAATGGATAAAATTAAAAACTAATTGAACGAGTTGATAAATGAAAAAGTAACCTCTGTCGGCAAGTCTCTCTGTCGACGAGTCAAGTCGTGTTGTCGGCCAGTCGTCATGTCGTCAAGTTGGTGAATCATCAAGTCACTCTGTCGTTCTGTTGGCGAATCGTCAAG
Source organism: Lithobius niger (assembly GCA_023313725.1). Lineage (NCBI taxonomy): Eukaryota > Metazoa > Arthropoda > Chilopoda > Lithobiomorpha > Lithobiidae > Lithobius > Lithobius niger. The sequence goes on along the minus strand of JAHWFP010060545.1, from coordinate 290,015 downwards.
TTGGGCTGTCGGCGAGTCAAGTCGTTGTATTGGTATATCGGCAAATTGCAAAAATACGATAGCGTCATTTCTACAAATTCTCGTTTGACCAAATCCCCAAAACGTAGGAAGAACGATTCACCGAAAAGTCATTTCACTGACAATCTCTGTCACCGATTCACCGAAACCTGGAAAAGAAGAAAGTAAATGCCATGCGTCCATTTCATCGAAACGCTGTTTGACCAAATTCTATCATCGCAATTATTCTGAAGATTTAGTTATTATAGTAACGTTTGTGTAGGGACCAATAACCCAACACAGGAACTGGAAGGGACTGTGAGGTCCGCTAACACCAGTCCCTAATTTCAGAATGTCATCCAGTTCCACGCCCTAAGCCCTAGGGAACCTTAAGGAACTTACGCAGGTCTACAGATTTTAGTCTGTGTTTAAAAACCTGCAGGGAAGTTGAAGAAACAACCTCCTCCGGTAAGGAGCCATGGGCCAACCACTCGCAAGGAAAAAAAGTATTTACGACAATCCTTCCTGGCGTGGCCGACAACCAGCTTCCATGGGTGTCCTTTAGTCCGATCATTTCCACGAACGTAGAAAAGAAAATTAAGACAAGAGCCAGTGCCATTTCTTATGATGGAGTATGTTATGCATAAATCGGCCCTGAGTCGACGCAATTCCAACAATTCAAGATTAAGTCGCCTGAGGCACTCTTCGTATGGCAAATCACGCAAACCAGGTATCCTCTTGGTAAATGATCTCTGGACCGACTCAACATGCCTAATGTCTTTTATTAGGTGAGGCGACCACACCTGGCAAGCATACTCCAAGATAGGCCTCACAAAAACCCGAAACATAGGCCTCACAAAAACCCGAAACGCCCATGCCATTGTTTGTTGGTCACCTGAGACAAAACAGCTTCGGATCATAAAGGCACGGATGCTAGCAGTTGCCACGACCTTTGCAGTGCAAAGTCGATTTAAGGTTTTGGTCAAGCCACACTCCAAGATCCTTAATTTGTGGATTATCAGTAAACTTTGCATTATTCGCAGAATAAACATATTGACGGTTGTTTTTTCCTCGGTGAAAAATTTCACATTTATTAAAATTTAAAGGCAACTGCCAATTACCAGACCAAGTTGTTACATAATTTAAAGCGTCTTGTAAATCATGCGTTCCCAAGGAACTCCCCTCTTGATTATAGAGTTTTGCATCATCTGCAAACTTTGGATTTTTTACACTACCAAAACTTGGACTCAGAGGTCGGAGATATATAAAATGAAGAGCAGGGGGCCGAGAACGAAACCCTGAGGAACTCCACTAATAACCGGCAAAAGGCTAGAGCTTGCGCCTCCGACTGAACGACAGATGAACGCTATGGAAGGAAAAGAAAACATGCAAACGATCCTTGATTCAAAGAACGGATGACATTTCACTGAAAAGAAGTAAAAAAAAAAGTTGATTTTGATGAAAAGAATCAAGATTATTATGAATCTGATTACTCTGATGATTCCTATTACAGCTCTTCCAACTATTGTGAATCTGAGGATGACAATCTTACTCACTCTTCGTGCTTGCCTCTCCGAAGAAAGTTAACGAAAAACCATTGACGCAAAAGTCTGAGATTTTTTATGAAGGACCGGATTTTATTCCCTTTGAAGATTTTTGTAGTGACATTTTTTCTGGAACCTTAAAAATTCCAAGTTTTGCAAAGTCTTTGTTCCTCCGGAAGAAAATCCCGATGCTCCACCACTTGACACTCTCGCTAACTCAGATGGAGTCAAATCGGTTCTTCTTCACTTACCTCAATCAGAGGTTTGTTTTCGTCAGATCCTTAAGTGTGAAAGTGAAACAAGAAGGGGATGAACACCTATTTCTGTATCAAAACCCCTCCCACGCCACAACCCCAAAATGAAGAAATTCTGTAAAAGAGACGCTGTTCTTTTACACTCCCAACTGAAGTGATTGGACAACTACGTCTTCCTCTACACAACTCCGAAGAGGAGTTAACATCCAACTCCTTAGGCTTGCACTAGAACAACGAGTCAAGGCTAAGACACCTACAACTCCCAAAAACCCAAATGCTAACACTTAACAAAAAAAGAAAAGAAAGAATTACAAAAGTTTGAACCGTTATTGTAGTCAGCATTACGGAAATCAACAAAGAGTTAGAGAAGGAAAGAAGAGTCAGAACAATGGAAAGAGTCGTTCACCTTTGCATGATATTGCCTCTTCCCAACCCTGAGGAAGGGGGCCATGGTTCCTTTCGAAGAGGAAGAAGATGAGATCGAAACTAGCATAAACACAGGACAGCCTTTCCCTCCACACCGACAGGTAGGGAGAAGGTTAATGTACTATGTGTCGGCTTGGAAGAGAATCGCCTCCAACACTTTTGTAATTTCTGTCATTTCAGAAGGACATTTTCTCCCTTCCAATCAATTGCATAACTTTTGAAAGAACCTCCCCTCTGGATCAAGAACATTCCTTACAATTTAAAAATGTCACATCGCTTGCTTTGAAAATTTGAGTCCCATGTTTACGTTTTGTACGCTTAGATTTCAAAGTAAAGGATATTTACCATTCGAATATCCTTGCAAATTTTCGACAGTCAGGTTTTTCTGGAACTGGAGGGGCTCAGAACGACCGTCTTCATCAGGCTACCACATCACCGCTATGGTCTCGCGCCGCATTCCAACGAACGATAGCAGCAGACGAACGATCACGACGAAGTAAGCGGTGATGTGGTAGCCTGATGAAGACAGTCGTTCTGAGCCCCTCCAACTCCAGAAAAACCTGACTGTCGAAAATTTGCAAGGATATTGGAACGGTAAATATCCTTTACTTCGTAATCTAAGCGTACAAAACGTAAACATGGATTCCTTACAATGAAAATCTCGAAAAAGAAGTTGAGAAACTCCTAGCGAAAGAAGCCATTCAGTAGTCTCCAAAAAAATCGAGGATTCTTGAGGCCAAGAAGAGTAATACGGAAAAAAGGAGGAGCATCAAGGCTCATCTTCAATCAGAAAATTGAACCAACATCTAAAAACAGAACATTACAAAATGAAAACCATTCAATCAATCAGGGAGGTGCTTCCAAACGATGAACACACCACCTCCGTCGACCTAGAAAAAGCCTACCTTCATGTTCCACTTCACCATTCCACTCATCACCTGTTTCTTTTCATGTCAATTGGAAGGACTTATCACTTCACTGTTCTACCTTTTGGCGTATCCACAGCTTCACAAGTTTTCACAGCTGTCCTCCTTCCTGTTCTCGCTCATTTACACCAAGGAAAGATCAAGAACACACGCTTACTTGGATGGCTGGTTGATCTGGCACAAGTCAAGAACACAGCTTCTTCTTCACCGAAAAGCCTGTCTAAACCTTTCTCCACCCTAGGATCAGGAGTCAATTTCATCAACTCCAAACTTACCCCAGCCATGACCTTTGTTTTCCTAGGACCTGGATTCGTCCTTCTTAACTTTCTAGTTTGATCCTCTTCCAGAAAGGATAGAAAACATCAGACAAATTCTGGAAAGACTTAAACAAAACCAAAGTTACAGCACAAAAACTCACTTCACACATAGGACTGATCGACTCGTGTGCAAAACTGGTTCCCCTAGGACAATGGCGAGCAACACCGATCCACTGGTTTCAGAAAGAAGAATGGTATCCACAGACATCTTGGGAAGAGTGGATTCATCTTCACCATCTGCCTCTAGAAAACTTCAATTTGTGGAGGAACCCGACCAATCATCAAAGACCCGTGCAGCATTAGCCACTTTAAAATGCTCTCCTGTTCACCGGTACCTCCATAGCAAGTAGGGGAACCCACCTGGATGAACATCAGACGTCAGGGAAATGGAACGAAGGAGGAGGACTTCACGTCGACGTCCTCGAACTTCGAGCCATTCATTAGGCGATCTTGAAGGAAAAGCATTTACAGTAATGACAGATAACACAACCGCCGTCTCACATGTGAAAAGAGAAGGAACCTATTCTTCATCCTTGATGGAAGAAACATCGAAGCTATTTGATATTTGTAATGCTCTGAAGCTTCAACCCAGACACATTGCTGGGAAACTGAATGTTCGGCCGATGAACTTTAGAGGGGGGAAATCAAGTACCAACAACAGAGTGGAAGCTAGACCCCAATATTTGTCAACCCATCTTCCTGAAATGGGGGAAAAGCATCCGTCGACATGTTTGCTACGAAATTCAGTTACCAACTTCTGATCTTCGTATTACCATTTCCAGATTCAACATCACGGGCGATAGATGCCCTCTCTAGCTCCTGGAATGGGATATTTGCATACGCAATTCCTCTGTTTTCCCTTCTCCAGGCCGTGCTAAAGAAGATCCGTCAGTTACAAGGAAGCTTCATTCTGATCGCACCTTTGTGGCCATCAGCATCATGGTTCATACACATAATGGAGATGAAGAAGACAGAACCGACCCTTTCCCAATTTTGGTTCTCTTCCTAACTCAACACCAAGGCAAAACCATCCACCCGAAACCCGATCGTCATCTTCACGGGTGGAAACTAACTGAAAACCTAAAAAAAATGGCTTTTCTTTTTCTGTAACTAAAAGTCTCTTACTTTGTCACGGATCTTCAACCTTCACGATTTACGAAACAAAGTGGAAAAAATGGCACGTATAGTACGAAGCCTATAAAGCGGACCCTAGATCCATCCGAAACCCTTTTGGCCTTGTTTCTTGAAGACCTTTTCAACAAAGGACTTTCACCAATGGCTATAAAATCACCGAAATGCAGTGCCCAATTTTACTGATTTTCGGATGACACTGTATATCAATCACAGAATTTGTGTGCAAAATTTGTAGTGAATGGATAGTGGGTTAAAATTTATTGTGGAGACAGACACCGGCACCACTCCTCTCTAAAAGTTGGTGCGACCAAAACTTAAATTAGGGTTGGGTCAGTTTGGTTGCGGAAAAGCGGTTTTCTGGTTGTTTTTTTAACCTTTAACATAAAACAAAAAAACTGCTGTCCGTTTTATGAAGAAGGGTAATTTAAGTTCTTCGCACAGGAAGAAAATATAAATTTTCTACAGGGTGATCTAAATGAAAAGAGTGAAAAAAAATAGCCAAACAAAATTTATGCAGTGGGAGCCATTTGATTAAGCAACATTTTGTTAACTATGTCGATACGACATACAATTGAAACAACTGGTGTTCTTAATAAGCTCTTCTGTGTATGCTTGGTCCTTTGCTACCCTACTACAATTCGGAACGATGTGATGTGTTTTCAGTGACCAGTACTCCATCCCAAAATGAGTAGCATAAGACAAGCCATCAACGATGCAGTTGAAAGAGGTATGTACAGTTTTTTTTTTGTCTTGTATTTTGAAGGCTTATTTTTGCATGATTTGCTACTGTTTTTATTTGGTGCTTTTTGTGTGCATGTTATCTTATATACTCCCGTAGCATACGTCCTATTACCACGACACCTTTTTACCAAGAGCACTTGCAGCAATGTTGTGTGGCTCTTAACAGCTTTGTAGCCTGGGCATGAACTGCCAAACGTGTTCGTGCCATTTCCCAACACATTTAATGGTAGTCTGCAAGTTCAAAAAAAGTGCTGTTGAGGTCACTGAATTACAGAAAACGCGCATAAAATCACACTCCAAATAGAGCACATACAACATTTATCATTAGAAGGTCTTACTCGTACTCAAAATAACAGAAACCCAAGATACTTTTCTTGTTGATTAGGGTAACAATTTTGTACTTTTGGTTTTAGTAGGGTTAGTAGGGTGTGAGGCACTTTTGTCACAAAGTCTAGTTCATTTTACTTTCTTTGAAGCTAAAATTGGGCCTATATTCTGTGATACAATGCATCCGTTCACTTATATTCTTAAATTGCCAAAAAAATTCGTAGAATTTTATTTGATTTGCAGCAGAAATTGTTGCCGTTATTGTTGAAAAAGTTGATAAATGATCAAGAACCGCGGTAGCGGTCCTTATGTAAGCCTCAGCATGAACTTCCATGTTAAACGTCAAACTTTGAACTCCTATAGTCTCGCCCAGAATTGACATAGACCAACGCAATTCGGTATTTCGGGTCGTGTCGTAACTCTTTCACTGGCTTACAAATTTTAATGACAAAAATCAAACTGTTCGGCGTACACAGCATGACCATTTCTTGTTGTTGTTGTTGTTGTTCTTCTTGTTGTTCTTGTTGTTGTTGGGACTCTTTGTCCTCACCTGGAGACCGAACCACTGAACCGATTTTCAAGTTCTATAGCTTAAAACGTAGGTATGGACAAGGCCTAGGGCCTTTCGCAGGCTATTTTAATTAGTATTAAAAAAGCTTAAGCGTATAAAATACGGATGTAAGCCTTAAAAAACTTAAAGCCCCAAAGGCACAGATATTAGAAAAATACATGTAAGCCATCAGCGTCGCACTAATACGTGTAAAAGAATCTCCAGTGACCCTTAAGCGTTTTTTAATACTAATATCCCTTATTTTTTTTTCTTGTTTTAGCAAGAATAACACAGAAAAGAACACTGTAATCACCTTAAAATAACTGTTATTAGAGAGTCTTTTCCATGGCTGATTCGTTTTATACTGCTAAGAGTGACTTTTGCACCCAATTTCATGTTTTTAGCTTGATCTATAAGAATTTGTTGCCCAAACCCCTGGGAGGCATCACGAAGAGGTTCTGGGGCGGGGGTCACTAATGGCACTTTAGGTATTTCATTGGGGTCCATGGCTGGTTCGATTTTTACTGTTAAGAAAGACTTGTGCACTAAATTTATGTTTTCTGCAAAATTTGTTACAACACTTAATGATTTCTGCCCAGTGCTCTACAATAATAATTGCTCTGCCGATGCGAATACTGCAGTAACATCAAAATCGTGTTCAAAAGGCCCTGATCGGTGTTGATACCTACATTTTGAGCTGTACAAATTGAAAATTGGTTCGATCTCTAGGTGAGAGCAAAAGTTCTAACCCATTTGGCTTTCCGTGTCAAGAATAATGTAGTTACATTAAAATAGCATGCGAAAGGCCCTAGGCCTTGTCCATACCTACGTTTTACGCTATAGAACTTGAAAATCGGTTCTGTGCTTCGATCTCCAGGCGAGGACAAAGAGTCCCAACAGCAACATTAATGATTTCTGCCCAGTGCTCTGCAATAATAATTGCTCTGCCGACGAGAATACTGCAGTCACATCAAAATTGGGTTCAAAAGGACCTGGTCAGTGTTAATACCTACATTTTAAGCTACACAAATTGAAAATCGGTTCATTGGTTCGATCTCTAGGTGGGAGCAAATGTTTTAGCCCATTTGGCTTTCCGTGTCAAGAATATTGTAGTTACGTTAAAATAGCATGTGAAAGGCCCTAGGTCTTGTCCCGACCTAAGTTTTAAGCTATAGAACTTGAAAATCGGTTCAGTGGTTCGGTCTCCAGGTGAGGGCAAAGCGTCCCAACAACAAGAACAACGTGAAATGGCCATGCTGTGGACGCCGAACGGTTTGATTGTTGTCATTAAAATTTGTAATGTGGTGAAATAGTTACGACACGACCCCAAATACCGAATTTCGTTGGTCTATGTCAATTCTGGGCGAGACTATAGGAGTTCAAAGTTTGACGTTTAACATGGAAGTTCAGGCTGAGCCTTGATGTAACTACAATATTCTTGACACGGAAAGCCAAATGGGCTAAAACTTTTGCTCTCAGCTAGAGACCGAACCAATGAACCGATTTCCAATTTGTATAGCTTAAAATGTAGGTATTAACACCGACCAGGGCCTTTTGAACCCGATTTTGATGTGACTGCAGTATTCTAGTCGGCAGAGCAATTATTATTGCAGAGCACTGGGCAGAAATCATTAATGTACTCTTGCCCTCACTTGGAGGTCGAACCACTGAACCGATTTTAGAGTTCTATAGCTTAAAACGTAGGAATGGACAAGGCCTAGGGTCTTTCGCATGCTATTTTAATGTAACTACAATATCTTGACACCGAAAGCCAAATGGGCTAGAAATTTTGCCCTTACCTAGAGATGGAACCAATGAACCGATTTTCAATTTGTATAGCTTAAAAGATAGGTATTAACACCGGCCAGGGCCTTTTGAACACGATTTTGATGCGACTGCAGTATTCTTGTCAGCAGAGCAATTATTATTGTAGAGCACTGGGCAGAAATAATTAAGTGGAGTAACACATTTTTGCAGAAATTTTGCAGAAAACATAAATTTGGTGCAAAATTCTTTCTTAACAGTAAAATCGAACCAGCCATGGACCCTATGAAATACCCCAAAGTGCCTTCAGTGCCCCCCCCCCCCCCCTTCCCGCCCCAGAACCCCCTGTGATGCCTTCCCAGGGGTTTGGGCAACAAATTCTTATAGATCAAGCTAAAAACATGAAATTGGGTGCAAAAGTTATTCTTAGCAGCATAAAACGAATCAGCCATGGAAAATACTCTCTTATAACAGTTATTTTAAGGTGATTACAGTGTTCTTTTCTGTGTTATTCTTGCTGAAACAAGAAAAAAAATAAGGGATATTAGTATTAAAAAACGCTTAAGGGTCACTGGAGATTCTTTTACACGTATTAGTGCGACGCTGATGGCTGGCTTACATGTCTTTTTCTAATATCTGTCCCTTTAGGGCTTTAAGTTTTTTAAGGCTTACATCCGTATTTTACACGCTTAAGCGTTTTTTAATACTAATGTGTTCAATTGTTGTCGTCCTACTCACGAGTCGATCGCCAAACGGGCATCCTTGCTTGGATGCCGTACAATTTTCGTCAATGTTAACCTCCGCTCGTCAAATGGTGAGGAAGAATCGGCTGTCACTGATTTCAGATTTAGATTGTTTGTATTCACTAAGAAAACAGGACGTCAAAGTTTGTTACTCAAACGACCACACTGGGTATATCAGCAACTGTACTAGCTACAATTGAGTGATTGGCACCACATGATTAGAAGTGTAATGGTAATACAGTCAATATTTCGCCTTTTTTTTGGTTCTTTCTTTTTTTCTCTCAAGGAACATTAAAAAAAAAGAAACACCAAAAAAAGAAAGCTGTAAGCTCGATTTAGGTGTTGAAATCTTAACGGGATTATTATTTTAACCCCTTGCCAAGTAGCCAGGGAGCATCGGGAAGACACAACTGGTGTCACTTAATCGTTAAAATTATGTGGCCTAGTAGTTCTAATTTCCATAGTGACACTTGCAGGTGTGGCATGGCATGGGATGGTGATGATGTCTTCCAAGATGGCCTCTATTATAAACAAACTGCAGTCCCTCAATTGCTATCTAAACGAGTTTAAGTTTCTGTAAGGTAGTTTTAGGGCTCAAAGAAACCACCATAGCATATATTGCGACAGTTAGGGTGCTAGATACACACCCCTGACATTTACGGGAAGAGAAGGGCTGTGTAATGTGTCATGCTCATGTCGATTGAGATGTGTAAATGATCATAGGAATTTCTGATGGGATTTACCTAGCAAAATTCTGCCTCACTCCTTCTGGCGCTATAGCTAACGCTGGGTGCGCGTTAAACAACAGTTAGGGTGCTAGTTTTATTTAAATGAGTTTAAAAGGGTTGTTTTGAACTCTGGTTACATTTTTAACTTCGTGTGTGTTCAAGTTCAAATTTGAACGCGAGTGTTGCCTCTGGTATTTGTAGGAACGTGCACGTTCATTGATCTACCATTCTCTCTGCAACAACAACTGAAGTTTGCTGCTCACCAGGTGTAAAACGGTTGGATTGGACGGACCTTGTATATTCAATAGAGGAACACTGTGCGAGGCATGATGATGTATTGCAAGTGACTGTAAACATTGTACGCGATTGTCTCTTGTATTATTCGAGTACAGAAAAGTTTCTAGTTTCCGTTTCGAAAATATCCATTATTATCTTCATGGAAAACTCAAATCGACCAATTCTTGCAGCCCTTAATAGAGGAACACATTATCTAACTTTCCATCCAGAAAAATTCTTGGATTTCATCTCTATTTTTAAATGGCATCACTAAGAAAAAACGCTCAAACTGAGCCGTAGCGAACTTCATTTCCGGTCGCCGTTTTCCAAAACATGTATATTTTGTATTTTTTCAGGCATAAAGCCAAAAACATTAGCTTAGTTGTGTTTTAGGAGGGGCTTCCATTTAAGGGTACTTAACCTCACATACATGTATTACACACGATATTTTTTATTTGTAAAAACGAAAATTTTAATACACATTAAAATTAGTTTTTACTATCAAATAAATACTTACCTTCAGTTATCATGCTTAAATCACTTTATTTAAGCTTCCTCTGTCCAAAACTTTAAAACCGCGTTTTAAACCTCAATCTAAAATTCAGTTGCATGCAACTCCCGCCTGGCGCGCTGCTCTGCCTACAGGCAGAGGCCAGGCCGCCATCTTCCATCCCTCATATCACTTTTGCTAAGAATTCAACTTTTCTTGCAATCGTGAAGCGGGGAGGCGGGTTGGGTTTTTTCTGAAGGTAAGTATTTATTTGATAGTAAAAACTAATTTTAATGTGTATTAAAATTTTCGTTTCTTACTATCTGCAAAATACTTACCTTCAGTTATCATGCTGACTTTGTCACTCAGGACGGTGGGCATGATTTCCCATTTGTTGCAAGAAAAGGTTCTCATGTTTCGACACTGTTACGAATGTAACTTAGTGTAGAAGGTATCCACCTTATTGAGTGTCTATTCCTTTTCCTCTCACTCTATGAATATCTGGCCTGCCACGATTTGTTTTTGTACCTCTTCCTTCCTTTGCAGCCACTCTTATCCCTGAGGTAGTGGTTATGGAGGTAGTTCTAAGCTTTCCGGAGCAGGCTGCCACTACTTCATCTAGTGGTGTGCCTCATCCGTCGGCCCACGAGGCAGCCAGCGTTCCAGCTTCAAGCGCTCTCACATGCTCAGATATGTCTACGTGATGGGTTTGAGGTTGTATGCTTCTACCCACCTCTCTTCGTCTTATCCCCAATCTTTTGAGATGGTAGAACTACATCGCGTACCGTGTCCGTGTAGAGGTAGGCTACGTCCGGGAAGAGAGGGGTTGTACCTTTTCACTGTGTTCCTTTTTTCCGTGGAACTTTAGATTTTGCCAGATAGTGTCTCGGTTCCTTGATCAGAAATTGTAGTCTTTCTTCCTCTCCTTCAGCTAATTCCCCAAGCCATGTATTATTACAGATTTCATGTGATTGGCCCGGTTTCAGGTTCTTCCCCTGAACAGGGCCGGAGAGGGCCCGAAGGATTGCCCCCTTTTGAACCGAAGGGATCTCCCGTCCCGGGAGGAAGTTGTGACTCCACTCTGCCTGGCTGCAGATGTCACCGCCACCAGGAATACCGTCGTCAGAGAAACGTGGCTGAGGGGTGGTTGAGACATACGGTCGTGTGTGGGACGAGACTAATCCTGTAACACAAGTGGGTTATTCCACTTTGTAAGAAAGCATCGGGTCCATGGTCTGGCATTTGGGTAGGTAGCTATAAGTCTAGGGACCACCGGGTGGTCTGTCGTGCTTTGTTTGCCTCAACAGTTGAAGGCTGAATAAATGACTGATCGGTATCCTGTGAAGCTGCGGCCAAGTCCTCATTCGAACAAATCTTCCAAGAAGGAAGCCAGTATCTGAACAGTTGGGTTGCATGGGTCAAAGTCGTTATCCTTGCACCACAGGGACCACCTATTCCATCAACATTCATAATACTTCGCTGCCAAATCTCTGCGGAATTGGAGTATGCGGCCCGAAACCTCTCCGGAACCACCGTTCCTGTTCATGCTGTAGGTTAAGTCTCCACCCTTTACAGTGCAGAAAAGAGGGGTTTGGGTGTAGGATAATACAGAGTGCTGAATCAAACCGGACTCGGAGCGGTCTCTAACTCATGATCTTCGTCCCGACGTGTGCCGATGAAGAGTATCCAAGAACGGCCTCACCTACACGACGTCGCTGGAGAAAGTCTTTGGTTTTTTTTGCCTGGCGCTAAAGCCTCAGCGGCCAAAGAGTTTCCCTTATCGCTGAAAGTGATAGGCTTTCTCAAACAGCCCTTTCAGGGACAAGGCCGTTATTTTCAACGGGTGGTTCGTATGGGATGCATTGTGCCCCTACACCACATAAGTTCCTTTTCAGGCTGGTGCCGCAGTAGTGAAACGTGGGTTCCTTGTGGCACTGAAGCTTCCTTAGGGACACCTTCGGAAAAGACCATACAGTAAAAAATGTGTCAGAAGTGGGGTTCGGACCCACGCCCTCCTTTGAGGACCAGAACTTAAAACCTGCGCCTTAAACTACTCTGCTATTCTGACTGTACTTCTAGAATTCACGATAAAATCACCTCTGAGCTGCGTCCGGAAGTGAACTATGAAAGGGAGCGGGACGGGTCCCTCTCTTATTCAAATGCCAAATACTAGAAATCGGGATTGCTGCCAGCCCGAACGGTGCAACGAGGGTGAAACGTCCCACCGTCTCCTTATAGGTTCTACCACCGTCGCATGTTGTTAAACATGTGATGAGATAAGGAGAGATGAGATATTTCTCCTCGACTCATTTTTTTTTCTTTTTTTTTTTTTTCAGATCTGCGACAACACCTGGCTAGTCGGGACTTTGTATCCTTGTCACTCGATATGCGATGAGAGACCATTGCCGTACTATCTCCGACGAACTTGAGCTAGCCCAGATGTGTGTCCCTTTCTTTCTATCTATGACCTTTGTTTCACTGTCATATAGTCTGTGACGATACAATGTGCAGGTCTCCTTTCCCCATTGGTCCCCTATACACTTGTCGCTCTTCCTGTGACGATCCTGGGAGAGATGATACGTTTACAACGCCTTGCCCCTTGGCAAATGAGACGTGACTGGGATAGGCGAGCCCTTAAGCCTCCCTTTATGTCTCCATGACGAATTTGGCTCCCACTCTGACCAGCCCGTCCTCACACGTATTCGGACGGGGTGTGTGATACAGATAACTTCCCATTGGTTCTTTTATCCTTCTGGTGCATACCTGCTGCATCCTGCGGTCTTCCCTTGCCTCCCAGTTTTTTTTTTTGTTGTTTTTTTTTTTACTCATTGTCGCGGGAGACAATGAGGGAAACGAGATTCATATCTCGTCTGTAGCTTGACAGATGACAGGATAGAGACAGCCTAATTGCTTAGTTGCCATTTCTTCTGTCTCATTGCTGCAGGTATGCGATGGACCTGGGAGACAGGAGACTCCTTTCCCTTTGTCCCATTGCTGGTAGGCATGTGACGAGACGGTTCTCCCATTCTTTCTTCAGTTTACTCCCCAATCGGCCTTTCTTTTTCCCGGATGCGGATGGGGTGTGTGAAACTTTGACTTTCTTAAGTCACCTTTATCCTCATGCCGTGTGTCCGCGTAGTATCCACGGTTGTATCCGTCTTCCTTACTATCCGTTTCATAATAGCTAAACGATAATCTTTATTCCTCTGCCTTATTGTCACTTGACAAGGGATACACCCCCTTGTCGCCATTCCCTTTTTGTGTCAATGACGCGGGGCTTGTAACAAGGCAGGGAGAGACGGTACAGATTCTCCTGTAGACTTAAGTCCATGAGAGGATTCGGTTCTTTTTCTGCAGCCTGACCGGATTATCTCTCTAAGCGACGGCCTACGGAACGTTATCCTTCTCTACCCCGTCACCGTTGCTGGGTAATTTAGGGGGTAGGTCGGGTTTAGTGGACTCCGCTAAACCACTTGGCTCTTCCTCGGTCGATCCCTTACCGCCCTCTTTCCCATTCCCTGTCTCATTGTCATTAAGCGCGCGACGAGATAGGGAGAGGTGCTCGGTCTCTTTTTCCCTTTAGTCTCATTGTCGCTAGGCATGCGAGAGACTGGGGTAGAAGGGACGTTTCCTACTCACTTCTCCGTTCATGAGAGGACCTGGGCTCATTACCAGCAGTCTCATCGGATTTTCTCTCCGAGTGATGACCTACGGTATGTTTACCCCTCCCTGCCCCATCACCGTTGCTGGGTGACTTAAGGGGCGCGTTGGGTTTAGGGGATTTCGTTCACCATTTGACCTTTCCACGATCGACCCCTTGTTGCCCACGGTCCCTGAGAGGATTTGGGCTCTCTCTCCGGGTGATGACCTACGGTATTTTTACCCTTCCCTGCCCCATCACCGTTGCTGGGTGACTTGAGGGGTGAGTTGGGTTTAAGGGGATTTTGTTCATCAATTGACTTTTTCATAGTCAACCCCTTGTCGCCCACAGTCCATGAGAGGATTTGGGCTTATTACCTGCGGTCTCACCGGATTTTCTCTCCGGGTGATGACCTACGGTATGTTTACCCTTCCCTGCCCCATCACCGTTGCTGGGTGACTTAAGGGGTGGGTTGGGTTTAGGGGATTTCTTTCACCATTTGACTTTTCCACAGTCAACCCCTTGTCGCTCACACGTCCGAAGTTCCTATTCCCCATTCCCCCTGTCTCATTGTCGCTAGGCATGCAACGAGATTGGGAGAGGGGCTAAGGACTCTTGTTCCCTTCCTTTGTCTCATTGACGCTAGGCCCGCGACGAGACTGGAAGGGACCGGACAGCATTGTCGCTAGGCATGCGACGAGGCTGAGTGAGACGCGACATTAGTTTTTCTCCTTGTCTCCGTTTCCCTTTGTCCCATTGTCGCTAGGCATGCGACGAGACTGGGGGAGACATTATGGTCTTACCTCGTCTCTCCGTTGTCTCATTGTCGCTAGGCATGCGACGAGACTGGGAGAGAGAGGACAGTTTACCTTTCCTCCTGCCCCCCCCGGTCATCTTGTCGCTAGGCATGCGACGTGACCGGGAGAGGGGATGGCTTGTCTCCCTCCCTATTAGTCAGTGCCACTGGACATGCGACATAGACTTCTAGAAACTGGATGGTATGTGCCCTTGTGTCGTTACCCTCTGTCTCATTGCCGCTAGACACGCGACGAGACTATGAGAGTTGGGACGGGCTTGTCGCTCTTGCACACCTTTGGGGAATGTGTGATGAGGACCTTAAAACACAACCGTTGACCTGTTGCAACTCGACCATTTAAGCCTAAACAAAATACATGATTTCACAGTACTAATCACAACCCAAGTGATCCTATTAATATGGAAAACCGCTTCAGAAATTTCTAAATCCTCCCAAAAACTATCCCTGTGCTACAATCGTCTTAATCCTCATCTCCCCTCAAAACAAGCGCTACCACACAGGGTGTAGGCCTGAAGCGTAGGTTGTCAATTTGCCAATTCAACCCAGCATCACCAGGTGGTGGTGGTGGTGGTGGTGGTGGGGGGGGGGGGGGTGAAAAATCGGGCATAGTGGCCCCGTGCGACCGCATATAGCGGCCAAATTCCCTTAACGGGCATAATTTTCACCCCCCACCCCCCACTCAACCTATGGACCCTGGGAAATAGTGACAGTCAAAGAAAAAGGAGGGGGAGGAGCCTAACGTAAATCCCAGTTTACTAACCTTGTTCAGGTGCACCCCAAAAAAGCATGGAGCGACAGGATCCTTTCGAAAACAGAAGTCTGTCGCTAATTAGGTGAGAGCCGGCGACAGGCGACACGGCGACTGTAAACCGCTCCTGTCCCCACTCTATCCGTTTAATCTGCTCGTGAGAAAGCGGCATATTACGATTAATTTAAACTTCGAAAGCACTACACAAAGAGCGTTTCAGGATGTCGGCCTCCATTAAATACTGACCTAACTTGACGAGAGTCACGGCACGTGGATAAGTAGGTAACAATACCATAATTTGCCAGCTACCGGAGTCAACAAAGAGAATTGGGCATTCTACCGCACAAGTCACATCACGTGAATCATCAGCGAGGCGATGTATTTTCTCCCTCAATAAATTTCATGAAACGGGGCGACTCTGGGTACACACATGAACATTACAACTATCGCCATGAGGAAACAATATCTCGAAAAGCATTCTGAAAAACAGACTTACCGCCTCATTGCATTTTCAAACAAATCGTTATTTCGATCGGCGCCAATTCGTTATCCAACCTCTGGCCCGATCGTCTACTTTATCCTGGATGTTTTACCGTGACGGTCAGGATTAATACACAACCACCAACCAAATTACATATCAAGAGAGATCCATCATCCATGGGGCCGATTGTGTCAAACTCCTCTCAAAAAAATCCTGATCTGAAAAACGCTACGTTAGTGACAATGACATGGCTCCTGGTGGTGCCATTGTCTGGAGTCGGTTTTCTTCTATACTTCTTAAAAACGAAAAAGTTGTACGTGCAGGAATGTTCCAGTCTGTAGAAAAAAGACTTCTTCTTGGTTCCAGACGTTTGGTGATTGTACCAGTACAATTCACCATCTTTGAAATGAAAATGAACAGGGATATTTACCATCTTTGAAATGAAAATGAACAGGGAAACCCACACACACGTCTA
>JAHWFP010060545.1:259353-273237 GCA_023313725.1 Lithobius niger | reverse complement strand
ATTTAAGCATGATAACTGAAGGTAAGTATTTTGCAGATAGTAAGAAACGAGTGACGACTTACTTTATTTATGAAAAATATCCGACTGTTAAAAATTCACTTGTCTGCTTCTGCAAACCACTAAAATCTAACCTAAATGCGTTGTAGCATAATTTTAAAACTAAGCTGGTCTATTTAACCTTTTATTTTGTGCTCAGATGCACTTTAGTAAACTTAATTTATTACCATGAACCCTACCGGAGCTCTTCGTTTATGTTTGTTTATTTTGACGGACCCAGTGTTTATTTTATGTTTATTTTATAGCATCTCCACCCAAACTTCGACCGTAGCTACCAAAACAAACTAGCTTTCCTTCAATTAAAATCATGTCTTGTAAATATCAGTTTATTCCCAAAGCTAAAGTCAATTCTGAGCTAACACTTCGTCCCCCCCCCCCTTCCTTCAATAGTTGCGATACCTAATATCGTAGTTTTAATTAATAGGCCTATTCACGTTGTGAGTTCAAAATTCAGTTCCTAAGGCCTCTCAGTTCACAAAAGTCGGCAAATGCCTTTGCTCTCCTTGTTGGCCGGTTTTGGTCAAGTCTCTCCTCCTCCCAAGGTTTCTCTAACCCCCCCCCGGTCGCTCTCATACAGGTCTGCCCTTTCCCTCTACCTGGCTGTCAGACAGCAGGTATAAAACCCAGCTACAGGAGACTCGTTAGCACAGCTCAGGAATCTCAAAGCTAGAGGTAGCTACGCCGGCCGGGAGTGGAGATTGCCGCGGTCCGATTGTTGCCATGCCGGGCAAAGGTAGTTGGTTCGTATGACTTAGTTTAAATTGAAAGTTTATCTTTTGGACTCTGAATTCAAAATTTATAGTTTAGTTTTAACCTAACCTTTAGCTTTGAATGTAAATTATGGTTCGTTAAGCCATCGGCATTTAGGACGCTAACGGCCATAACGTAAGGGTTCACGGTCCCTTCCTAAAAACCAGCTTCTTTTTCACCGTTTCATTAATGTAACTTAATGTAAACAAAGGCCATCGTGTCAGTTAGATTTGCAGAAGTGCAGTACTTCATGGAGTGTACATCCCTTTTCTAACGTGATCTTCTGATGGGTACGGTTTGATCTTGTGGGAGTACCATTCGAAACATAACTTTAGTACATCCCTTTTCTACAAAATTCAATTCACTAAAAAATCACGCACATTTCCACAAACTAGACACTTACTCCTATGTTCAGCAAATTTTCAACAACTAACTGTTGTCATCGTCAGGCTTTTAAGGTTGATTTAGTCCCTGATCACATCTTGCTTCAACGTTGTTTACAAGTGCCGTTTTCGAACTCGCCGGTAATCGTGGCCTACTACATTTTTCGGTCCGTTGCACGTCTGCCTTCTGCTCGCTCATTTCCCATCGCCTACTCAATTCTCTTTCCAGTTCACCGTTAACCAGATGGCTCACGTTAGGATTTGATGGTCATTGAATGTTCAACAGTGGTTTATTATGCAATTCATGTTGTTTAATTGCTACTGATTCCAGGCACCTAAGATGTTTATCTCTTGCTGAGTTTGAGCTCAAAAGTGTCCTGGTTTTTTCCCAATCAATTGTATGTCGTGTCTCCATGCAATGCACTGCTATTCCGTTGTCCTTCTTCTTATTTCTCACATTTGCCATGTGTAAAAAGCCTGATGATGACAACAGTTAGTTGTCGAAAATTTGCTGGACATAGGAGTAAGTGTCTAGTTTGTGGAAATGTGCGTGATTTTTTAGTGAATTGACTTTTTCGGAATTTCATCATATCCCTTTTCTAACGTGATATTCTGATGGGTACGGTTTGATCTTGTGGGAGTACCATTCGAAACATAACTGTAAGTTAAGGTCTACTATTATAAGTCAGTCGAGGCTGTTTGTAATTTAGAGGGCTCTTTTGTGAAATCCCCGTTGCCTAAAATCACTGTTTCTATTAGAAATTGTTTTGAACTAAACTCAGTTCACGTGTACGAATTTTAATGTAAATTCAAGTAATGTTTTTAAACTAAAAACTAAGTTGTAAATAGCAAGCCCAATTTGTAAAGTGTAACCCTTTTAAATTAGTATTTAAGACAATTCTCTTCAAATTTAACTTAGCTAACTTTTGCCCACCTTGGTGGCAGCGTTACCCGCTATTTTATCACTAGTTAGGTCTTAGATTAGGACTTCAATGCTCCATTCCCTACACCGGGACAGTAGCAGTTGTGCTGTTTAACCCAAAAAAGTACGTGAAATCAATGCAGAGTGATAGATAGTAAGACCCAGTTACATCAGGCGCCGGCGATGCTACAAGCACCTACTCCGTCGTAGTATCCGCCGTTACAATCTGTCAATATATCCTGAAGGAGGAAATGCTTGCTGCCTTGTCCCTCACCAACCTTCATTTACAGCTCTCCTTACTTTCTGCTCTCAGCCCCTTCTGGCCTACGCCTTTCACTGGCTGCTGTCCCTCGTCAGCCATCATTGAAGCTCTTCAACCTTCATTCTTTGCTGCCTTCTGTCTCTCATCGACCTTCCTTTGCAGCTCTACTAACCTTCGTCCGTCGCTTCCTGCTGTTCCTCGCTGACCATCATCGCAGCTCCTTCGGAACGTTATTCTTCACGACGTACTGTCCCTCACTAGCCATCGTTGAAGCTCTTCAACCTTTATCCGTTGCTGCCTTCTGTCCCTCACCTTCAATTACAGCTCCGCTAACCTTCGTCCGTCGCTGCCTGCTGTCCTTCGCCGACCATCGTTGCAGCTCTTTCGGGCCTTCATCCTTCACTGACTGCTGTTCCTCACCAGCCATCGATTATGTTCTTCAGCCTGTATCCATCACCGACCTTTATATGCAGCTCTACTAACCTTTGTCCGTCGCTGTCTGCTGTCCCTCGCTGACCACCATAGCAGCACCTTCGTCCTTCGCCGCCCACTGTTCCTCACCAGCCATCGTTGAAGCTCTTCAACCGTCATCCTTTACTGCCTGCTGTGCCTCGCCGACCATCGTTTCATCTCTTTCAGACTTTCATCCTTTATTGTCGCTGTCCCTCACCAACCATCGTTGCAGGTCTTCGAGCCTTTGTCTGTCGCTGCCTTCATCTTACTAACCATTGTAGCAGCTTTTTCGGATTTTTATCCTTTGCTGTCTGCTGTCCCTCGCTGAAGGACTTCTGGAATGGAGGTCTTCTCGGGCAAAGGCGAATCACTTGTACTGGGCTAAGACTCCCCTCCGCCCCCTACCGGCCGTGAAGCTTTCTTCTTTCTCTCCTTGAAGTGTGCTCTGCCAACTCTCGTCTTTTTTAAACTTACTCTCAATCCGAGTTTCTGACGGCAGAAGCAAAATGTACCGCGGCACTGCCTTATTCATCCCCAAGATTGCTGAAGTCCTGTCTTCAGTCCTCTAGAAAATGACAAAATTCTCTATCTTGGCCTCAGAGTCACGCACCAAGCTGATGTCCTCAGCACCGCAAGTGACTTCCCACCGAATCCAGCCACACCAAAATAAAACATGTATACTTCCTCATCTGCTGCAATCATCTTCAAGCCATCCAAAGGTCAGGATTCCTCTGTCGCCGACTGACCTTCACTCCATGACCAGATCAAGGGACACACCAGGAACTCCACATCAAGGACGTCGTCCCCAACGGCGAGGGTCCACATGTCGGCTGTTCTGAATGTCCACTCCCATTATCTAACCACCATCGCCTCCTGGGCAACAACACCAGGACTCACCATCGCACTTTCACCGAAGGACATTGAAGAAATCAAGTCCATTGTCAGCCACTCTTATCTCGCTCATCGCTCAACCTGTCATCATTTCCATCCCTCCGTTCGTCTCGACGCCTTCACAGAATGTGTGCTGTCCATTGGTCAACGCAAGCAATGCCCTCCCAACCCGACGACACCCACACCTCTCACCACCGGGAATCAATGTCTCCCGATTTTTGTCCAATGATCCCGCAAGTCTTCACCATGATCCGGACCTCTGCTCATTATCAACAAGGGAACTGGACCTTTCGTGGATTGCTCCAACAAAGGAAGGGAAGACTATCACAACCGCAGCCTGACCATTCTTTCTTTCCAGATGCCAGACTCATGTCACACACTGACCTACGTCACTTCCTCCCGGCCTCTCCCAACCATCAGCAACCGCCCTGGTTCTCCACTCCTACAACAGGTTTTCATCATTGTTGGAGTTTCATTTGCCTTCACCCAGCTGAATCGGAAATCTCAATGCCCTTTGCCGGTCATTTATTTGTTACCTTACTCCTTTTGACCAGCCTCGACTTCCTCATGAGAACTTTAAACTCTTTAACACGTCATGTTCCCGATGGCTGCACCTTGCAGCAGGAAAATTCTGCCTTGGCCCAACCCGACGTCGCCTCCTTCAAGG
Organism: Lithobius niger; assembly: GCA_023313725.1. Taxonomy (NCBI): domain Eukaryota; kingdom Metazoa; phylum Arthropoda; class Chilopoda; order Lithobiomorpha; family Lithobiidae; genus Lithobius; species Lithobius niger. The sequence continues at coordinate 268,852 of JAHWFP010060545.1, read as the reverse complement.
AAACAATCTCCAATGTGCACCAACAGTATTCTCATGTTCTGCTGTTCACTATCCCCGATGGTCAACCGATTTTCAATGCGGTACAATGTCTGACCTCTCCTTCCAGATTTCCCGTCATGACAAAAGAAACTGGATTCCACCATAATCCATGCTGGCACGGACAGCCACTTTCTTTTCGCTTACGTGCATTCTTGAAACTGGCCACCTAAATCTTCCGAAAAGTGATCAGGGAATTATCCATCATATCCCAGGACAACAACCACTGGGAAAGATGGTTTCTTCCCCTTCACCCATGCCTTTATTTCCTCTTAACAAAGACGTGCTCAGGAGATCCACAATCCCTGCCGACTATTAGCCAACCAACTGCGTCTTCGAAGTGGCAGCTACCCGATCTTCAAGAAGATTTTCACCTCCCCACATTGGGTCACTCTTTAGTCAGTGTCCTGCATCGCATCGAGTGTTTCCCGTTTGGAACCCCTCGCTCGTTTTCCAATTCACCTACAACAATCCTCCTTCACGCCAGTCTATGTCACAGTAAAGTCCAAGCCCTTTCCTGCGATCCTGCTTTCGAGTCCTACATTGACAACTGCAGAGACATCCTTCTCTGACCAATGCCAAGACACTCGTACCATCTGAACTTTCAACGCCAATTAGTTTACCTGCTTTCATTATCTTAATCAGTGCCGAACCAGATTATCTTGTCTGTCCTGGTGAGCTTTATGCTACTGCACTGTCAGACTGAGAACTGCGATTAACACAAAGGCCACAATCGACTCTTCGTCTGTTCAAGATAGACTTTGGAGTAACCTTTTCTGCCTTGATCGTTGCATGGGTCATGACTGTCATCTTCTATGCTTATGAAGACCGCAACATCAGCTGCACAGACATCAACATCTGAATCACTGCTCATGAACTGAAGTAGTTTTTCCACACTCCGGGCTCTCCCAACCTCAACTACATCCAGGTGACCCTCCATTTGACCTCCTGAAGAAGCCCAGCTGTCTGCATATGCCACCACTTCAGGAACTTGGTGAACACAAGACAATGGACTGTGCCGTCTGGATTCCATCATTCCGGCCATAAGATGTGTAGTCCAGCCCCCTTAAGTGCACTTCAACAGAAACAAACCCACCTGTAGCCGTATGGATCCAATCCTCTTTCTGTTATAAGTGCAAAGTTCACAAAACATCTTGGGGGTGCCAGCGCGCAACCTAGGATACCCGTCATGTGGTGCCCACCACTATTTATTGACGAGGTCTACTGTAAATGCAAGAATTTAATTACCGGCCAGCACCGGTTAAATTTGGTTTCTGTTGCCTAAAACGAAAATATACACTACCTGTACCCACGTTAATCATCTCCCCTCTTGAGTCACCACCATGACAGATCGAGAGGAAAAAAGATTTGCAGGCCGTCTCACCTGAACGCTTTTATAGGAGGGCTGCTCATGACGCATGTGCTGCATAGTTGGGTTGCGGAGCTGGCCAGATCTTCAGAGTTAAAAAACCTCAAGAGAGAAAGCATTACAGGAACTGAATGCAAGAAGTTACAGGTAATGTATATTTTCGTTTTAGGCAATATAAACCAAATTTAACGGGTACCGGCCTGTAATTTGTTGGTTTGTGTTCTCCCAAACAATTTCATGATCAGTGTCCACGCAAGATTAATGTGAAAGACCAGTGTTGGCCAACCACGATGCTCCTTACAACTAGTGGTGTACCGATACCATTATGCCGATTCCAGTACTGGTTCCGCTACCAATAAAACTGTTCCGTAAAGTTCCGATACCGATTCCGATTACCACTTGCTAGTGCCAGAGCGAATGGGAAAAAATTAATAATAATGAATTAATTATGTACAGGGATTCCAGGGTTTTCTGTGGCAAATTTGTATAAATTTACATACATTTAAACGACAATTTTGGTATACAAATTAGTATAATTAAAATTAAAAATGTAATTTGATTAAAAATTAGATTAAAATTTTAAAAAGTGTTAAAAGTCTGTCATTTCTGAACAGAAGCAGAGTGGGAAGTTCGTACTAGGCAAGGAAAACTATTATGGGGGCAAACGACAATTCTAACACACTGACTAGGCGTAAGCATTTACGGATGCTCACCTCGTTGTTAGCTGCGGCCGGCCGACGGACTCTGCTTGACGTTGCGGCTTTAGGCCTAACACACGGTGTTGGTCTTTTGAATCTGCCGCTGTCGCTGTTCTTCTCTCCAGCCAAAATATCGTGGTCGGGAAGGCCCTTTATGCATAAGGGCCTTTCTTCTTTAGCTCTTTCACTTGTGACGAAGGTTATCTTCAGCGATTGTCATGTTGACTGCTCCCAAAAGTCAACACACATCCTTCATCGTCTGCTGTCAGTCGGCAAGAGGAATGGCCGTTGGCCAAAACGGAAGTGCTCCATGTAAACCTGGTGGTTTACTTCCAACAGTTCCCCCACTCGCGGTTCACTTTTTGTTTGGTGAAGCCACGGCAAGGGAGTCTCTCCTCGCTTCATAACTGGTTTTCAGAGTCCCTGTTGAACTGTGGTTTCCCAGGTCCTCTTTTGATCAGTTCATACTCGAGACAACTGCACTCGTCTCGGTACGCTCCCTGTCGCTCTTGACGAGATTCACGCTTCCTCTGCTTGTTGGACTTCTGTGGCAACGTCGCCTCCTTACTCTGCGCGAGTATCTTGAAGTCCTGGTCCAGAATCTTATGCTCATCTGCAGAAGCATTCCTCCACTGTTCCATCATGGCCTTAAGGTCCCTTCTGGTTCCTCTTTCAGTTTCTACTTCCACAACGTTCAGCAGGTTCAGCTGGGGTTGTGTTCTTGTCGTACTTCGGGTTCGGTAAGTACTGGTACCTTCGTCATTTTCCACTGCGGTCTCTGCTCCATCTCGCATACCGCTTGGAACTTCTCTTATTCAGTCCTCGTCGACTCGCCTGTCGCTTGGACTACAGGCGTTTCAACTGCTCTCACCTGACTGCTGCCTCTTGGGCAACCTCGACGCGATGGTTTCTGGCAACCGGTATCGGTCTCTCTTGGGCGATGGGTGCCGGCGGGTCCTGGATGACGGGTGCTGGCTGATCCTCAACAACAGGCGGATCGTCTGGCCGCATCACAAGACGAGCCTCTGGTTCTGGTGGTTCATCAGGGAACCAATCCAACTCTGGTGCTTGCTGTGCTTGAACCTCAAGCCTCCCTTCTGCTTCTTCAAGTGGCGCATCATGGTCCTTGATTACCAGCTGTGGTAAGTGTATTATCTGGGGCTGTTTAGTCCTCCTCGGTTTACCCGCACTGAAATCTGATTCCTGTCTTGCCTTGCTCTCCAGTGTGTAGCCTACGTCTTCAAACTCGATAAAAACTCGATAGAGTTCAATAAAAACCCCCAAGGTTTTTGAGTTTTGGTGTTTTGGGTCTCCTCACCAATCAGTATGGAGCCTAACTCCTTTATATTAATTGTTAGAGCGTGATTGTTACAGATGGCATGCTCACTTAACTGTAAACAAGCTTACTACCCCAAAACAAAACTTGTTAAGGATTCCCGCCTAGTTTTTGGCCGTGTGAAGTCGTGATATCAAACGCCAAGCTCTATCGCCAGCTTTCTAGGGCAAATAGTTAGATCTGTAGAGAGCGTAGCAGAAACGTGTCGTGCCAAGTACAACAAGAAGCCAAAAATGAAAATCATGATTCAAGCTCAAGTCCAGATCTCCGATGTGACTAATCGGGAATTAATAAAAGTTGGTACACATGTTCACCAAGTATAACAAAGCTCGTATACTAAACTTGAGAGGAAAATATTGAAACACAGCAGAGCAATTAAGCATCGAAATTTTTGCTTTAACATGGGAGGTTGAGGTCAAATCTTAGAGGAAACTACTGCCTTTACTAATAACATGCTTAAGTGTTATACACGCATCCTTTCAGTGCTTGTCAGAATACATAGTTGCTGCAAAGAGGTGATTGTATTAGGTACGTTGTAGAGCACATGGCCCAGGTTCCAGGCTCTAATAATCAGCTCACAAAAACAACAAATCCCACTAAGAGACTGGGTGTCTTTCATTGCAAGAAGAGTTTGAAACAAAATGCAGATCGTGAGCACAGGGTCCAATCAAGTAGGGAAAAATTAATTCCAGCTTCATTGTATGAAAACATTACTTTGGGTGGAGCAGCTGAAGGGGTGTGTGCTGATTGAGTGAGCGAAACGAACGAAAATCAGCGTAGTGTTAGCTAGTGCTTAAAAATGGGATTGAACAAACTTAAGCATGTAAAGCATGGACATACAATAAACCAAACCGTGTCAATTTGGCTGATGTAATGGCTAATTGGGCAAAGGCAAATGTGAATTATGAATGAGAAAATTTATAGACATAAAATTCCTCCAGACAAAAAACGTAGAGGTGACTATTAGACTGTGTGATCCTTTGCACATTTACTGTCCTATGAAAGTTGTGATATCCACCCAAAACCAAAACTTGTATAAGCGACGACACCAATTTTTCGAAAAAGGTTGGCTTTTAAAGTAGTGATATCATTCAACCAGGGAAAGGTCACCAAGGTTAAGCCTATTAGCCAAGTTAGTCGCACCGAGTAATACTCTGGACGTCAAATGAAAATCTGAAGATTGCTACCGCTAGTAGCAATGTTCTAGTTTTTATTTAACTTGCGAACTGTTAGTAGTGTGCGATTAACTTGGCTAATTGGATTCACTTTGGCAGCCTTTCCCTGGTTGAATGACATCACTACTTTCAAAGGCCGACCATTTTAGGAAACTAGGCAGCTTCTCTTACACCAGTTTTAGTTTTGGGTGGATCCTTACTACCCGTTGGTTCGCTTAATGACTTATTTCGCTAATTTTGTAAATGTAACTTTATAAATGTAGTTCTATCCTGTTAGGACAGAACGTGTGTATGAACCGTTGCAGCAGGATTTTTTTGTTCTTGAAATATCTTTAAAGAATTTTAAGAACAAAATTGTCTTGTGAAGTGTGGCATTTGATTTTTGATGCTTTGGAATTGTTGATTATCTTTATATAAATTTTGTATATTCAAGATAATTGATGGTAACCAATAATGCTCTCTGCTGCGAATATATTTCCGTGTTACCAACTGAAAAAAAAAATCAACCTGAGGCAAAGCAGAAAATGTACATCCAACTAACATTACACTATTTTAATGACTAGTAAGCCAATCCAACTTTATAAATAATATTATAGTCTATTCAGACGGAGTGTTGTAGCAGGTTTTTGGTGCTTGGAATATCTTTAAGAACTTTCTTTAAAGCATTTGACTTTCGATTCTTTATACAAATTTCATAGATTTATGGTATTTGATGACAGCCACTCTCTACTGTGAATACGCTGTCATGTTACCAAACCGAAAAGAAAAAAAAAACCTTTTCAACCTAAAGTAAAGCAGGAAACCTACACCTCACTACCATTCGATAATTACATGGGTCTTTATAGGAGTATCTCTTACAATTTTTCATCAGTGTATTTATTGTGTAGTAAGGTCTAATGCTTACCGGCTTCTTACTGAGAAAATTTTACCCCTAGACTCTTGCTGTCAAAGCTTGTTCGTTTTCCTGCTTGGTTTTGACTTTAACCCTTATTTTTAACATTTAACGTTCAGTTTTTGTTTTTAATGTGTGACGTTGAAAATTGTAGCTAAACTATACAACAGTGCAATTGGCCTCCAACGAGAAGAACGCACAATTCACCCAACCTAGAGACGGAGTATGACATGCTTTTTTATTTTTTATTTCATGTTTTCTATTTTTTGGTTTAAAAGACATCGTGCAATAATGAGGGTAATTTCAAAATGGCCACCTGCCGCAAGATGATTACAGATTAATAATGATGATGGTACATTCATTGTATCAATTGGTAACAACTATATCTTCTTTGTTTTAAATTTCAAGGAAATCAAATGATTTCAAGATGGCAGCCATTAGAGATTACAATTGACGATGGCACATTCGTTGTTTTAATTGGTATCATAAAATAGCGTCTACATACTTAATTTGATGGAAATCGGACAATAATAAGCATAGTTTCAAAATGGCCACCTGAATTCAAGATGGCGGCCATTAGAGGTGCAATTGATGTTGTAAAGAAGGTCCGATTTCTTCACCCGACTTGAGAGGAGACCTCAACTCAAACCATCAAAAACCTGAGGGTAAAAATTCGTTTATGGCAACGAACAATTTTTTTTTCTCGGCGCTCGGTGCCGTAAAAACACCAACTTCAACCACCTGTAACTCCCTGAAAAATGGACCAATTCGTCTTAACTTTGAAGCTCTTAATAGCCACGAACTTTACCTGTATTCCCCCGGAAACAGAACATCCAAATTCCATTTAGAAGCCACTCTACAGCATTTTAAAAAATGTACGAAACGAAGCCGTAATTCATGTAGCACTTAAGACACCATTTTTCGCCACTTGTAAAAACTTGTATTTACTTTCTATTTTTCACTTAGGCATAAAGCCAAAGACATTAGATTAGTGTTTGATAGGAGGGGCTTCATCTACGAAGGTACTTAACCTCAGTTTCAATGTACAGACACTTTGTTTTGATATTTAAGTAGATTTAAGGTGACGATCATGAATGTATTTGAGAAATGTCCGACATCAAAACCCAATTTTGCGGCTGCAAATAATGTTTACTCTATTTAAAATGCGTTTTAGCATCAGCTGGTAACTTTAACCTTTTATTTTTATAATAATCTTTTAACGTAACCTTTGGCCATCACCACTACCGGAGCTTAGGCAACATCTTAACTTACAAATTTTCCCGGACACGTTTTTTTTATTATAACTTAGTTGTTCCTTTCAAAATCGACTTGGCTACCAATTCCCAAAGTTAAACCTGGCTTCCCAATGCTAAAAACCGAATTTATTGATATCTTTCCTTCAATAAGAAAACAGTCAATAATAATTAAAGGCGTTTTTCACGTTCCAAACAATGAGTATAACTCAATTGGCCTCTCTCTATCACGCAGTTCCATAGTTGTTCCTTCAAACGGCGCCAAGCAAAAAGCCTTTGCTCTGCCGACTTTTCTATTGTTCTCCAAGCCCTCCACCAATCAGACCTCCGTAGCTCTCCTACCCATCCGCGCTTATGGTCGCGAGAATCCGGCCTCTAGCATAAAAAGCCCAGCTCCCCTCTCTCCTCAGCACACGCTCAACAGATCTCAAAGCCAGAGGTAGCTACCCCAGTCGGTAAAGGAGATGTCCCGTCCGAATGTTGCCATGCCGGGCAAAGGTAGTGGTTCGTATAGACTAGTCTTAGCTTAGAAAATTTAATTTCGGAAAATCCCATTCTAAATTTTAGTTCTAACTTAAACTAACCTAACGCTTTGAGAAATTATGGAGGTGACGCCATAGTCGGCATTCTTGGTCCCCCAACTCCATAACGTCAGGGTTCCGGTCCAGCTCTTTTTCCCGTGTTTATTATTAATCAACTTAATCTAAACACATAAATCTGAAAGTGATGACTTATTTGCTGAAGCCGCGACTTCAATGGTGGATACCCAAATAACAAGGATCTAACAGGTTTGAAGATTTGACTCTAGGTCGGACTTAGAAAACATAGTCTTAGACTATTTTGTGTAATTCCCGCGGTTTGCACTTAATAGATTTATTGCAACTAATTCCCGTGGTTTGCTTGTAATAACGGGTTCCCGAGGTCCCACAAACATTTTCTAATCGAAATTGTAGTGTTTACTCTTTGCATCGCACGTTAAGTTTGAGTGAATTTAATGTAAATTATACTTGTTGATTTTTCCTATTGTAAAAATCGCCGTGCTTTAATCTAAAAAGCTTTCTTGTAAAACTAGTTGAAACGAAGTGTAATTGTTTTTATATTTTGTCTGCATTTTAATAACCAAGAGTTTGTAAAACGCCTATTATTCTGCTAGTAAGACTAATTGTAGGAGTTGTTGTATTTAAGAAAACCACTTAATATTTAAACTTAGAGCTGCAATTAGAAACACTCACCTGATGGCAGCGAATACCCCCCCATTAACGTTGTCTAGTTAGCCTACGGTTAGGACAAATGACTTTCTGTTACCCATACTGGGCTAGTAGTACATGTGTGCTGTTTCCTGAAAAGTAAAAACCGCCACCACAACTAGAAAGTTAGAGGTCAAAACCATCTTGATGTCAGCGAGGCTACAAGCACCTCAGGAGTCGTAGCTTCCGCCGCTACAATGTTGGCACATTGATTGTTTCATTTGGTATCATTAAATAGCATCTATGGTCTTAATTTGAAGGAAATTGGACGATAACATAATTTCGAAATGGCCACCCGATTTCAAGATGATGGCCATTCAAAATTACTAGTTTCAGTTGCACATTCACTGTTTTACTTGGTATCAATTTTTTTTATCTCCGTTCTAATTTTGAAGGAATTTGGACGATAATAAGCATACTTTCAAAATGGCCACTCTATTTCAAGAAAAATTACTAGTGACAGTGGCCCATTCACTGTTGCAATTGGTATCAATTATTTTGTCTCCATTCTAAATTTAAAGGAAATTGCATGATAATAAGCATAATTTCAAAAGCACCACCTGTTTTCAACATGGCTGCCATTAATAATTACTAATGATGATCGCGCATTCACTGTTTCACCTGGTATCAACTATTTTATTTCCATTTTATACCACGGCTGTGACATCACGCTAACTCAACGCCATGCTAAATTTCCGTTGGTTAAATCCCGTTAACCAACACCGGAAGAGTGCGTAATCGCAAAAAAGTGTGGGTTATCAAGTTACCTCACACTTTTGCCGATAACCAACACTTTTGCCAATAACCCACACTTTTGACACTGCCGGATCACGCGACCAGGAACACACACCAACGACCAAATACATCGTGAAAAAAAAAAACGTAACGCAATAAAAGCGCACAAAACTTAATTACTTAAAAGGAATGAAATTCCATCCCTGCAAACTCTTATACGTCTGGCCAATATCTAAGCCATTCACGCTGTGTTAACTCCCCCCTCCCCCTCCCTCCGCAAACTAAAATGCAATGACCTTCATTCATAACGCTACCCTATTACCTAGTTTTTAAACAATTCTCAAACTACAAACGCTCAAAATGAATTACATACCTTCCTAGAATGTCATTCTATCCCTGCAGCCTTTTATCGAAGTTCTATCACTCAGAAAAGCTTCGAAAACACAAGCGACCTAGCTAGCGTGAAATACGGCGAAACAATTCCTGCTATCATTCCTGCCCACTCCCCCACAAACAGACGCAAACAATTCGTCGTTCTACCAACCACTCCACCCTCAGTAAACTAAAATGGAATGACCTTCAGTCTTTTTCACAAAACACAAACACGTTTTAATTAAATACGAGTTAGCTTGACGTCCCAACCTTGATATAAATATGTTATTTATTAAAAGAACTATTGGTTATCGATTTTTAAACCCCGGCTGCGATGATTTGGCCGCTCGACATGCAAATCGTCTCGGGGGCTTCGCCCCCTCGAC
>JAHWFP010060545.1:215281-254353 GCA_023313725.1 Lithobius niger | reverse complement strand
GTCTAGCCAAAAAAGTGGTTAAATGCAGGCGAAAAATTGTAAGACTGTTCGTTAAAAAATTTCCTTAGCTTACTTTTCTTGCATTCCCTCCACTCCAACAACTCATACTTGGTAAAAGACACTCAACTTAGGAACACGTCATTTAAATTACCCTCATATACTCCCATTCCCAGCACGGAAAAAAAAGGCTTAAATTAAGTGGATAAGCTTCCATTCCAGATTCGTGAATTTCCATGAATAAACTTTTAAAAAGAAATATCTACCAGTGGCCGCCCCTAAATTTCATTCAGGCACAATTGAATGTAGCTTTACTCTCGAGTTACATGGATTTGTCAAAACGATCACGATAGCAAAGCAAAAGCAGATGTTGACAATTGCTCTTAAAAGTTAACTGAAAGGTGCACCTACTACCAGTAATATGCAATTGGAATAACTGAAGATACTCAAAACGGCAGAGTAAATGTTGTGTTGTCAGAGTAAATGTTGTGTTGTTACTAACAAAGTAAAAAAATATGAGATAAAAATTATATTACAAACGAAAACGTCAAGTGTGCCGTAAAAAAAGGGGTTATATGATTGAAGTTTCATTTTACTTCTTAAAATGTACACGGATAAAAATTGGTGATTTTTTAATTGAAATAATCAAATGTACAATTCAGAAAATTGGATCTGTTTAAGTGCTGTTGTGCTTTACGTAATATATATCGTATCAAAAACCAAAACTGGTAAAAGGGGCCGCCAAGTTCCGAATGGTTCGGCCCTTCAAGGGAGTGATATCAACACACCAAAACATTCACCAAGTTAATCGCACCGCTTAATAGTTCGAATGTTAAATGAAAACTATAACAATGCGGCTTTCGGTAGCAATGTTCAAGTTTTCATTTAACGTCCAAAGTATTATTCGGTGCGATTAAGTTGGCAAATGTTTTGGTGTGTTGATATGACTCCTTTGAAAGGCCGAACCATTCTGAAGTTAGCGGCCCCTTTTACCAGTTTTGGTTTTTTTTTCAGTCCTTTTTTTAAAATTGTGTATTAGACTCAACTCCACTACCATGCAGATGTGTAATAAGTGGCACGTCAACAAGAAATTGGTTTTCAACAATTTGCTGCTACCTTTTGCCTATAGGCCGAACCATTCTCAACTTGGTCACCTCTTTATAGGTTTTTCGTTTGGTTTTAATTCTGTTGTAATTTGTTTTATTTCGTTAGTTTTGGTGTGTTGATATCAATCCTTTGAAGGGCCGAACCACTCTCAACTTCGTGGCCTCTTCACCAGTTTTTGGCCTTGTTTACTTTGCTTTGTTTTTAGAGTTGGTTTATTTTTCGTGAATTGGACGTGAATACAATTTTTTTGGCAACGTTGTTAGATTTATCGTGCTTCACTAGTGTGTTTCTAGGCATGCATGTCAGTATACACGTTCTCATTGTCCGAACTTTGGCTGTCCAATGAGAGATGATGCCGACAATACTAACAATGGTTATAACAATATTTTCGTACTTACTCGCCGTCTCACGCCATTCTCGTTACACCCCTAGGCTCCAAACCATAAAAGGTACGCAGTTCGTATCGTACTGTAGCCATTTGTTTAATTTCATAGCTGGATTTCTCGGTATCAATGAATAATCACCCTATGAAAATTAACATGGGGATGAACGGACTAGAATTAGCTAGCTAGGGTCATTGGTCTTGATTTAAAAACAATTTAAACTTTTGTACTGCATTATTATTTTTCCCCAAGTGCCTGAAATGTGCCCAACTATGCTTCAAGATATAAGACACTGACGCTGTGGCACCGCGCTACAATTGTTTACAACCTTGACAATTGAATTGATGTGATGTTTGTTGTGATCATTGTTGCCTAACTTGGCGCGACACACTAGCGTGTGTCTAGATGTATGGTAAAGCACAACAGCACTTAAACAGATGCAATTTTCTGAATTGTACATTTTATTATTTCAATTAAAAATCACCAATTTTTATCCGTGTACATTTTAACAAGTAAAATGAAACTTCAATCATATAACCCTTTTTTTTACGGCACACTTGACGTTTTTGTGTGTAATCCGTGTACCTTTTTTTTACGGCTATGGCGTCTCACTATAAAGGTTTATGCATGCAGTCGATTGTAGCATGCACGAAGAATGGATCTGGAGTTCGCTGAGTGGCATTGTTCCCTAAATACAATGGTTAAAACAATGTAAAACAATCAAAATGATCGTTTAGAGTCCTGTAACTCCGGAATGGATCGACCAATTGAAAAAGTGATCCCTGTAAGGTTGAAGCCCAGGAAAATTTCTGGCTCAGATCATGTTTCAGATTTTAGGTAGGTGCAGTAGTTTTTTCTGAAACCGTGTCAGCCAAGAAGAACAAGAACAAGAACAACAACAACAAGAAGTGAACAGTTTTCAAATTTACGTGTGGCTTCTTACGTTTACTCTTGCACGGAATTGTATAAAAGTTGGTGTCAAGTTTGGAAAAGTTGCTATCTGCTATCTGGCCAAGTTTGGTCGAAATAGAATAGAAACGGAGAAATTAATAGTTTTAGTTTTGCTGGAGAGAGGACTTCAATCATATATATATATATACACGGCTATAATTACTGACTATCATACTGGCTATCGCCGTGTATGATTTTTACTTTTGATTTTTAATTTTAGTTTTAGTGACCTAATTTCGATTGCTTTTTCCTAGTTGTCAGCGTATAGAGCATCCTACCGATATCCGATAGTTTCATGATCCAAACACAACACATTCACCAGTTAATAATTAAAATAACACTTTCTAGTCGTCGGTAGAAAATTTCTACTACCTGTAAATTTAATTGCATTCAGTTCCTAAGTGCTCTTTAGTTGCTTGAGGTTTTTCGCTCTCCAGATACGACCAGTGCGCAACCCTACTGCGCATGCGTCAATGCGCAGCCCTCCTATAAAACGTGACCGGCGTGATGGATGGCCATCACTCAGGGCCGTAGCTAGGAATTTTTTCTGGGGGGGCAAACCGGCAATTTACGCCCCCCCCCCCCCCGATCACAACGAAAAAAAAACAGTCCAAAAATTCTTAAACTAAAACGAAAACGATAAAAAAATAATTATTTGAGTTGGTTTCTTCCCCCCCCCCCCAGGCCGCTAGGACCTGCATCTACACATATCATACGGAGCAGGCGGCCAAGTCACCGGCGACGCCGTTTTCCAACGTCTTTTAACAGATGGCGCCACTTACCAAACCTGCCATGTCGCCGTCTCTTGACGGCCTTGGACTACAAGTTCGGGTTATAACAAGTTCGGGTTTTCCAAAATCTTCGAAAAGTCGCCACTTACCCGACCTGCCACACCGTTTTGGGGTTCGTTTTTTGGTATTGTTGTGGTACCAAAGCGGCCAACAAAGTTTTAGTCGCGTGGACTGTGCCATTGTCGGCGTTTGAGCTAAAAAAAAAAAAAAAAAAAACGACCCGTGTCTACTAAACCAGACAACTTTAAACCAAACGACGATTGGTTCTTAATTTCGAATGGGCCTCGGAATTGGGAGCCTGATACGATGGAAAGGCGCATTTCTTTCCTAAATATTCACTTCTAGAAAGGAGTTGAATTGTTTTTAAGTGTGCGGCAACAATCGTTGCTTGCAACAACGTCACCATGCACAGTACCGAGGTGAATTGAATTGAGGTGAATGGAGTAAAAAGCACGGTAATAGATTATGCGAAGGCAAACCAAGCAGTGCTTTTTTTTTTATGTAGCACTGCTTGGTTTGCCTTCACATTAAGAGGTGAATTGTTTCAAAGGATTTACTTAGACATGGGATTACTTGCTTACTGAATACTGGATTTCTTCGGGCTCTTTATAGCCTTCAGTCAAACATATGCACGCGACTTTTCCAGGGCTGCACCAAAGGGGAAATGTCACGAGGCGGCGTTTTTTTTTTGGGGGGGGGGGCTACGGGAGAGGGTGCCAGGGCAAGTGTGTGTGGGGGGCAGTGCGCGGTACCGAAGTGAATTGTTTCAAAGGATTAACTTAAACATGGGATTACTTGCTTACTGAATGCTGGATTTCTCAGTGAAAGGTTTTTTTTAGCCTTCAGTCAAACACCAAAGGGAGAATGTCACGGGGTGACGTTTTCGGGGAGGAGGAGGCGGGCAAGCGTGTATGGGGGACACGTATGCGAATCGGGGGAGGGGGCAGGAATGGTGTCGACCACTGGGACACCTGTCTCCCGACATCCGTGACAACCCTACCAACAAACGAAGAGTTCCCATGGGAATGCCTACATTGGTGGATGAACGAATCCAACCTAGCCAAAACCGTACCCCTCCACGAACCCACCCCAGACCTCCTGCTTCTCACGGATGCCTCCTTAACAGGATGGGGTGCCCACCTCCTGGATCACGAGATTGCCGGCATATGGCCCCCAAACACTTCGGATCACATCAACATTCTCGAAATGAAAGCCATCTACAACGCCCTCGACTATTTTCGGCACCTTGTAGCAAACAAAATAGTCCAAGTCCAGGCAGACAACACAACCGCTGTTGCCTACATTCACAAGGAAGGCGGAACTCGTTCTCGAACCCTACACCAGATCACCTCTGCCATCTTCCAACTTTGCCAGGAACTCAACACATCCATTCAATCTCTCCATATTCCAGGAAACCGGAATGTTATTGCGGATGCCCTATCTCGCAACAAGCCACCTTCAGGGGAATGGACCCTAAAGACATCGATTTGCGAATATCTCTTCAACATCTGGGGGAAACCCATGATCGACCTGTTCGCCACGAGGCACAATGCCAAACTTCCCCAGTTTATCAGCCCGATTCCGGACAGCAAAGCCTGCGCCATCGACGCTCTAACCTTCCCGTGGGAGAACCTTTATGCCTACCTCTTCCCGCCCTTCAAACTTCTCCCAACCATTCTCACGAAGATCGAACAGACTCCCGGAACCTTCCTACTGATTGCACCAAACTGGCCTGCTGCTCCGTGGTTCCCTCAACTTCTGAACCTCCTCATAGATCTCCCAAGGAAACTTCCACACTGCCCAGACCTCCTCTCACAACAGAAAGGAACCAAATTCCACCCGAACTCCAAGACCTTACATCTGCACGGGTGGCTACTATCATCAAACTCATCAAAGAGGCTGGAATTTTTGAAGAACAGACCACCAGAATCGCCAGCAAGACCCTACGAAACTCAACCAACAAACTGTATACGGACACTGGGAACGCTGGTTTCATTGGTGTAAGCGAAAGAAAGTTAATCCAATCAATCCCCCTATTCAACAACTCTTAGCATTTTTCGATGACCTCTTCAATGACAACCTCAAAGGATCCACCATTCTGGTCTACAGATCCACACTAAACACCGTTTTCAAAGCCGCAGGAAATCGACACCTTCTTGAAGACTACCGGATCACTTCCCTTCTCAGATCCTACGAAAACGAACGTCCCTCCGTGTATCAAAAATTCCCGAGATGGGATCTCCCTCTGGTTTTAGAATCCCTAACCAAGGAACCCTACGAATCTATTCAAACCTGCCACATTAATCACTTAACCCGGAAGACTGTATTCCTCACATATCTTGCAGCAAGTCTACGAACCAGTGAAATACAGGCTCTCTCAAACGACCCAGCCTACTGCTTCTTCTTTGACAACTCCAGGTTCATCCACCTCAGACCGCGACCTGACTTCCGTGCCAAAACTCAAAAACCTTCCGAATCCTCCAAACCGATAATCATTCCGGCATTAACAAACATCTACAACGAAGAACCGGAAAGAACACTTTGCCCCGTCCGAGCACTCCGATATTACATCAAACGGACAGCGGACCCAGAATGCCGCCGGGGTCGCCTACAACTATTTCTACCCTTCACCAAAGGGACCAACGTAACATCAGCCGCCATGGTATCCAACTGGATCAAAACGGTAATCACTAGAGCCTAGGAAGATGAAAGCATCAGTTGCACCGACAACAACATCAAAGTTACTGCACACGAACTAAGGGCACTTTCAACCGCCTGGGCTTTTCACAACCATGTCTCCATCGCTGAAATTCTTCAAGCCACTTCTTGGAGAAGCCAAACTGTCTTCACCAGCCACTACTTCCGTGACATGACAAGACAGGAAGGAGATCTACACCGTCTTGGCTCCATTGTAACTGCCAGAAGTGTAGTCAACCCCCCTTAAGCACTTTGCAACAGAAACGAAGACCACCAATGACGGAAGCAAGTCGAAGACCCCTGCAAACGGAAGCAAGACCCTTCATATAAACAAACGGCCCTTTTCAGGGCCACCACATTTTACGAAAGAGATCCAATATGACTGTTTCTGTTTTTATCTTAATAAAGTGCAAAAGTTTTCGTTTAACTTATGGGGGAATCAGTACGCAACCCGGGGTAACTCGCCATGATGGTGCCCGCCACCTATATTGACGAGGTCAACTGTAAATGCAATTAAATTTACAGGTAGTAGAAATTTTCTACCGACGACTAGAAACTTAAATTTTGGGGGGTTAAAATTAGTTTCTATCGTCTTACGAAAATTTATACTACCTGTAAATACCCACCCTACCTCCCCTCTTGAGTCACCATCATGGTTGACATATCGAGAGGAAAGCGATGGCCATCCATCACGCCGGTCACGTTTTATAGGAGGGCTGCGCATTGACGCATGCGCAGTAGGGTTGCGCACTGGTCGTATCTGGAGAGCGAAAAACCTCAAGCAACTAAAGAGCACTCAGGAACTGAATGCAATTAAATTTACAGGTAGTATAAATTTTCGTAAGACGATAGAAACTAATTTTAACCCCCCAAAATTTAAGTTTTTTATTACCGTAATTTTTATTCATTTTTAAGACTTAAATTAATTTTAATTTTAATATAACGAATTTTGGAAAACTTTGTAAGATCACCAACTCCCATCATCACTGTGCTGGATTACTGATTTTCATTTTTTCACTGCTGATCGTTGCTGACCTTTGTAACTGGGCTCCGCAAAAAGTAATGTTGCTAAGGATCTCCAGTTAAGTTAGGATACTAACATTTTACAGTCACCAGAATTTTTTAAATAACAAAAGGTAAACGAAATAGTAAATAAAAGTTTATGTACTTAAATTAGTTATTAAATAAGTAAATAATAGCACCGTGAGTGAGAAGTTAAAACCTTCCCTGAAAATAACGATGTGGCTGTGATCTATTTTTGTTTTTTATGACATGCTGAAAAGAATGTATTGTTGGCGAATTCTATACAAAAATTGTGGATGGGAAATTCGCCACAGTGGGTACTTACGATAATATTTAGTCGCCATTACCAATTTGTTATTCGCATTTGGCGAGTTGGCGACCGTATTTCTTGAGCTGTGCCTATCCTCCTTCCTTTTTGTTAGCTATTTCTTATATTTATTTTAATATTATTTTAATTCAGTGTGTTAATTTAAAAAAAAAGATCACGTTATGTAAATAAATTACATAATTTGAATTTTCTAATTGCAGTTAAAATGCCCACGCCTATTCGTCTTCGGGACCTAATACGCCAAATCCGAGCGGCTCGAACAGCTGCCGATGAGCGAGCAGTGGTACAAAAGGAATGTGCCTACATCCGAACCACATTCCGTGAGGAAGACAATACGTGGCGTTGCCGTAATGTTGCTAAATTGCTTTACATTCACATGCTAGGTTATCCTGCACATTTTGGCCAGGTAAGCATGAACTGCATTAAATCAATAAAGACAAACTGCTCTAATTTAAACGGGAATAACAATTACATACTAGCACTACAGCGCAAATCGTACGGTAAAAATAGTTAAGTCAGCCTTTTTTACGGACTTAAATTTCAGTTAGGTGACACGATTGGGATTTGAACCAGCGAACTCCGTATCGCAACTCTTATGGTCCTGCCGTGGAGCAATTACTCAGTTGTGATCCAGAGTTTGTTGGTTTCAATCCCAGTTACATTATCTCAATGAAATACAATTCCGTAAAGGCTTACTGAATCTTATCTATTTTTAGTACCGTGTACGATTTTTCGTTGTTGTGGCTATTGCTACTTTTACTCATGTATAATTTCCTTTCTCTGTGGTTTTGTAGTACGCAGCAGCATAAATTTATGATGACTCTAAACAATGTTTTATTTTTATCATTTCAGCTGGAATGCCTTAAATTAATAGCAGCACCACGGTTTACGGACAAGCGGATTGGCTACTTAGGCGCAATGCTTCTGTTAGACGAGAGGCAGGACGTCCATTTGCTGGTGACAAATTCATTGAAAAAGTATGTAACTCGAGGGTTTTTTTTTTGTTATATTTGGTATGGTGCAAGATTTCTACAATGTGTGCTTGGACGGGAAACATCTGCAGAGCAAATGCCTTCTGGTGGTATAAGGGAATCCTAATAGAACAACGGAAATGTGTTTAAATTTCACCTATTTATTAAACCAGTTCCATGACAAAATATAAACAAATAAACAAATTTTAAATGACTTGGTGACTCAAGTTGACTTTTTTGTCTGTGTTTGCGAAACATGGGTATATATTTTGTAAAGCAGGTGTAATGAGGTAATATTTAACAAAGCATTCGAAAAATGCATGGTGCCATTGTGATTGAAGTAACGAACTAATTTTTTTTCGCTCAGTTCGTAAATTGGATTACATAGATGATACTACTATTTTCTCCCAATGATTTGTTAAACTTGACCCCCTAAAACATGTTACAAAATTAAACGGGTTTTACATGTATGAAAGGCAAGGACTGTGAAAAGGCTTGTTGTTTTCACATTTTTTTTTTGGAATACAGGAGTTGGCTTTCAAGTAGGGGGTAGAAACCCACACAATTCTGTGGTAAAACATTGCCAAACATTACAAACATTGCCAAACATTACAACATTGCCAAAAGGTTGTAACTGCGGCGTTACGTCGATCTATGATTGTGAACAGATGTTTTACATCTGGAAATCTTGCCACTAAAATTTTGGCCTTTCAGGTGTTTGTACGTCCAATCTTGGAATACGGAACCCCTGTCTGGTCTCCGTACTTGGCCAAGGATATTGACCTTGTGGAAAAAGTCCAACGACGCTTCACAAAAAATCTCCATGGTTTTAGAGAAATTAAATACCAAGATCGTCTTCGTAATCTTGGCCTTGAGTTGCTAGAACTTCGCCGCATCAAAGCAGATCTTATACTCACGTATAAGATTTTACACAATCTTATAGCTGTTGACCTACCGTTTTTTGATCGCGCACAGCACATATACTGTACTCGAGGACATGACTGGAAGCTAATCGTTCCCCCCTCGCGTCTTGACTGCCGCCTGCATTTCTTTTCGGTCCGAGTGGTACCCATTTGGAACGCCCTACATGCCAGCACCGTGTCTGCCCAGTCGATAGCGTGTTTCCGAGGGCAACTTAAAAACGAAAATTTAAACATTTTTCTAAGGCGTCCACTATCTTGATCTCCTAAACAGGAAAATAAAAAAAAAAAATAAAAAAAAAATACTTGCTTCTTTTAAACTCCTGGGAACGGTGTCAGCGGCTCACCGCCCTTCCGTATCCCTTCCACTTTGGTGGTGGAATAAACTGTAATTTATTTATTTATTTATTTATTTATTTATAAAAGAAAATCTGTTCATTTTCTCTTTTTTGTTCCTCAACTGGTTACGTTGTTCCACCAAATATATAGTGGATAGTATGTGTAGACCCCAGAAGCAGAACTTTCTCCAACTGTCTGCGACACCAACTATCAGAAAAAAAAATGTCTGCAGCTAATCTGTTTTTTTTTTTCATGTAGTTAGCCACATGTGTATTGGTTTTTATTGAATAACCTTTCAGTGCTTTATCCTATTGATCTGGCTACTCCACCAATGGAAAGTTCTCGTCGGATGATTAAAATGGTGTATTAGAATGTCAAAATCGATCAAAAGTTGACAAAACTGCAGAAATTTGGCCAAAATTTGTCCATGGCAGCCTTCAGCTGTCTGCGACGTGTCGTCACGCGTCGCACAGATTCTGATACGGGGGTGTAGACAGGTGAATTCCGATTGCTTTGTGGCGTCTTTTCACTTGTAACGCCGCTGTGATATTTCCCAAACTAGAAAGTGGCTAGTCTTGCAGTACAAGCCACTGTTGTTCCAGGATGTAATCTTCACCACTAATGTTAGTTGCAATTCGATAAATTCTGAAGGAAAATTAACTTGCAGCCCTGTTTTATGAAACATTGACTTGCAATAAAAGCTAAGCGAAAATGTCTTGATTAGAGATAAATGTTCGTGTTGCAGCATTCATATACAGACCAGCCAACCGTGTTTGTGCTGGCCACCGAACTCTGGTTTGAGAATTGGCACGTTGAGCTAGGATTCGTATTTAAGCAAATTGGGTGATTTCATTTATGTTAGCAGTAATAAATTTTAAATGCTTTTGGAACTATGCATACAATTTGGCAAAAATCTGAAGAGGACGTGTAACTCTACCCTTCTGTCCAGAAAGGGTGAAGGGTGTTTACTCCATCACGGGAAAAGTCTGGGATTTATGCATTCATACACGTAAGTTATCTGGATCATATCAAAAACCAAAACTGATAAAAGGGGCCGCCAAGTTCCGAATGGTTCGGCCCTTCAAAGGAGTGATATCAACACACCAAAACATTCGCCAAGTTAATCGCACTGCTTAATAGTTCGAATGTTAAGTGAAAACTAGAACAATGCTACTTTCGGTATCAATGTTCAAGTTTTCATTCAACGTCCAAAGTATTATTCGGTGCGATTAATTTGGTGAATGTTTTGGTGTGTTGATGTCACTCCTTTGAAGGGCCGAACCATTCGGAACTTCGCGGCCCCTTTTACCAGTTTTGGTTTTTGATATGATATCATCCTTTTTTTAAAATTGTGTATTAGACTCAACTCCACTACCGTGCAGATGTGGAATAAAGTCGCACGTCAACAAGAAATTGGTTTTCAAGAATTTGCTACTACCTTTTGCCTATAGGCCGAACCATTCTCAACTTAGTCACCTCTTTATAGGTTTTTGGTTTGGTTTTAATTTTGTTGTAATTTGTTTTATTTCGTTAGCTTTGGTGTGTTGATACCACTCCTTTGAAGGGCCGAACCACTCTCAACTTGGTGGCCTCTTCACCAGTTTTTGGCTCTGTTTATTTTGCTTTGTGTTTGCAATTTCTTTGGCAACGTTGTTCAGATTTATCTTTGCACGCACGTCAGTATACATGTTGTCATTGTCCAAACTTTGACTACCCAATGAGAGACGATGCCGACAATACTAACAATGGTTATAACACTATTTTCGTACTTACGCGCCATCCCAAGCCATCCTCGTTACACCTCTAGGCTCCAAACCGTAAAAGGTACGCAGTTCGTATCGTACTGCAGCCATTTGTCCAATTTCATAGCTAGAAGCCTTCCCGTTATCTCGGTATCGATGAATAATCACCCTATGGAAATTAACATGGGGATGAGCGGACTAGAATTAGCTAGTAGTAGCTAGCTAGTTACACATTTTCAACGTTATTGAGGGTCAGATTAAGCATTGACAGCAGCTTAGCTGGCATTCCTACACGAGTTAATTTTTGTCAGGTGGGTCATTGCTCTTGATTTCAACACAATTTAAGCTTCTGTGCCGCATTATTATTTTTCACCAAGTACCTGAAATGTGTCCAACTTTGCTTCAAGATATAAGACTCTGACGCGGCGCTACAATGGTTTACAACCTCGACTATTGAATGGATGTGATGTTTGTTGTGATGATTGTTGCCTAACTTGGCGCGAAGTGTGTCTAAATTCAGTCTAGTCTTAACACTAGTGTTGGGCAGTGTACCGCGGGCAACGCTACCCGATACCGTGCATTGTTTAAATACTGGTATTGTATTTATATGAAAAAAGGTGCTAAAATAATAAAAATAGTTCAGCCAGTCCTTGTGTTGTAGGGCTCAAAGCAGTGTAATAATCAGTTAAAGATCAACAATGGTAAAATTGGAATTCTGAACAATGGAGAAAAGTGGAGCCAAATATGTGTTAACTTTGACTACTTGTGATTATTTTTATGTGTATTTTTTGGAGTGGTGGAGGGGGCTACGTAAATGAAAATGATGATTCCATTTCCAACCTTAAATAGTTTGATTAGGCTACTTAAAAAAAGATACCGTTGTTACCGCAGATACCGAAGGAAGTAGCGCCAAATTTTAAAAAATACCGAGTACCGCGGTACCTAGGCTGGCACCGTCACCGCCCAACACTAGTTAACACAATATCTCTATTCTCATTCATTCACCAAAATTTAGTTTGTTAGATGGCTCACACCTTTAAAATCTGCGGTAAGTAATAGTTAAAACTAATTTCTATCCACATAAACCTTTGTAACTAAGCAATTATCTTCCGTCCAGGAGAAAGTGATCCACTCGTCCCAACTACAACTTCCGGTTTGGAGCAAATTTCCGGAAAATGGCATTGCAGACACGCGCGAGTTCCTGATCGCGAATCGTGTTGGATCAAGAGTCTATTTTGTTAGCTATAATGATTTAAGGTGAAGGCATTAGCTGTTTCAAGATTTTGATAAATTAACGCATTTTATTTATTTATTTTTTTGTGTGGGGGTGTGGGGAACATTAGCTTTACCAGGGCATTTAATCAGTTTTGGGATAAAACTCTAGTACTGTAACTGTTTTACGTGGTGCTACTTGTAACTTTAAAATGTATATTTTATGGTTATTAGAGGTTTTATTCTGGCAGGAATCTCAAACTGTGTACAACACCCTTAATTTATTTTAAATATGTTTCAGTGATTTAAACAGCCAGACACAATTTGTTGTCGGATTAGCTTTGTGCACGCTTGGGTCAATTTGTTCGCCTGAAATGAGCCGGGATCTGGCAGGTGAAGTGGAAAGATTACTGAAGTCATCCAATGCTTACGTCCGAAAAAAGGTAAGTTTGAAGAAACGCAAATAATTTTGGCATTTTCGTTGAACCAAAATTTGCTTTTGGCCGTTATGATTTAAACTTACTCTTTCTTTGTAAACTTAAGATTACTTATCTTTTTTTTTTTTGCATTACTTTACTGCTTTTTTTTTTCAATTCTTTAATGCACTTTGGTTGGCTGTGGCATGTTAATATTCTTTGGGCTACCTGGGGATCCTTCACAAAGCTTGTGGTTTACAATAGGGCTTTCCCCAGCCCCTTTCCCACTTGATGCACTGTTAAGATTTTCTTTCCACTTGGTGGCATTCTTGCTACATCACTGCTATTGATGTGAAAGAGTTACAACATATCAAATGGCCTAGGAAAAAAGATTCCATTTAACTGAAAAAATGTTCACCAATATCCTGTCCACTGTGTAGAGAATCCTTAGCTTTTACCATAAATCGTGTATTAAAAGCCCAGTTGAAGCTAAAGCCCACCCCCTAAAGTGCTGTAAAGTCAAAATCATGAAATAGTGGAGTTGAAGCCTACCCCCTCAAATTGTTGTTTTTTCTATGAAAAATTACCTAAATGTTATATGATGTGAATTAAGATAGTACTGCTTGCTGTGTTTACTGGCCTCCTTCTTCCTCCCTGTTGTAATAGTGGACTCTTCCTTTAGCTCCTAGCAGCTCCACAAGGCCTGAGCATCTCTCGCCTAAGTCTCCTCCCTTCTTCACAGCAATTAAAAGGATGTAAAAATTCAGAGATCGTTCAAATGCTTAGAATTTTCTGCAATAGATGTCCAGAAAGGTTAGAAAATTGATAATGATTGATTTAAAGCCCACCTCCCTATTTTTGCCAAATTAACGGCTTAAGTCCATGGGCGTTTAATCCACGATTTACGGTACATGTTGATAATAATTCATCAACGTTCAATTTGATTTCTGTTCCTCTCTTGTTATTTGATGTATTCTAGAATTTTACATGAAATAACTAGTGAGTAGTGAAGACATCAAATAGCATACATACCTAATTCAGTTGCCACTCAGTTCAAAAAAATTTTCTTTTCCTATAAATGTAGTCAATGTGAATTGATTTCTTTTTTGATACAATAGTTGTCCTATTAACTGATCTCGTGAACTCTCATAGCCAGCAAATTAATTCTGTAAATGTCAGTTATATTTAAAAAAAAAAAAAAAATGGTTTTAGATAACGGACCACAACACGTGTCCGTGGGTATGTGTGCAGATACTGTACTAGTGTTTTTTGTTTGTTCATTCAGATTTTAAATAGGACTCAAGTGGAAGAATGTAAACAAGTTTTGAAATTTGTGCGATCTCGGAATCGATAGAATGCACAGAATTTAGTTTGACATTCTTTTTGTAGTTCCCATTTATTCCAATGGTAGTAGTGTTGTCCTAATGTTATTTAGCTATAACCTTTGCTACCGTTTAAATGATCCCTTGTGGCAGTTTCTTATTGTAAAATAAAATTCTAACCAACAGTAATTTATGCTAAAATTGCTAATTTTACACTTTTCAATGACCAAATCAAACCATTATCTGTCTTTCTACGTGCTAGTTGCATCTAGTTGCCACCATGCGCGCTCGTCTGCCTTGCCACAATACAGGGAGCACCGCTATTTATTCTCACAACGCTATTGGGCACCAATGGGATGACATTGTGCCAGTACTCGTTCTGTGTAGCCTCAAGTTGCAACGCTGAAATGACGGAAGAAGAGAAGAGAATTCGTGACAACATCAAGTCTGGAACCTGTGCTGCTTGTACGTACAGACGCCCAGTGATATACATCCTATGTATCGGTTGTGCAGAAAATGCAATTTTACTGCTGAAAAGTGCGATCTCTATGGACTTCGTAATAACAAATCTGTCGAACGAATTCTGTACATCTGGCATCATTCTGACCAGAAGTGGACCAACGAAGCCGTTCTGTCTCTGTGGTTTCCGAAAAGTAAATCATCTCTGGATGTGCGTTTACATAAACTAGGTGTCGACCCTGAAATGCCGCACAGTTTTGCTCAACTAAATTTCAGTGAAAATGTAGCAGACGACGCGTCGTTCTGGCTAATTTCTAATCAAATCAAAAACCAAAACTGGTAAAAGGGACCGCTAACTTCCGAATGGTTCGACCCTTCAAAGGAGTGACATCGGCACACCAAAACATTCGCCAAGTTAATCACACCGGCTAATAGTTCGAAGGTTAGATGAAAGCTAGAATACTAGAACTGGGTGGCAATGTTCATGTTCGTACAAAGTGGGTGCGATTAACTTGGCGAATGTTTTGGTGTGTTAATCACTCCTTTGATGGGTCGAACCATTCGTAACTTAGCGCTCCCTTTTACCAGTTTTGGTTTTTGATTTGATATCACTGATTTTTTTAAAAGTGTGTATGGATTCAGTCTAGTAAAAACGCTTTACCTTTTTCCCATTTATTTTCGAATTTAGTTTATTAGATCGCCCTCCTTCCAATATCTAACAGAATTCAAAGTTAAAACTAATGTTTAACTATCACAAACCTTCAAAACAGACAATGTGATTCACCACTGGGAAACCTGTGTTGACATTTATCACCATTGAGTTATATATTGTCGTCCAAGACGGAAGTTCCGGCGGAAATGGACGCGTAGGTGTGGACTTGTAGAGCCCCAGTAGTGGACGCGAAGTGATGGACGCGTCCAAATTGTGTAAGCGCTTGAAACATCTGGTCCACCGCATCCATTATGACGTTACTTCGGTTGGCGTTTTCCATCCGGTCGTGAATTACGTGTCTGTTTTGAAGGTTTGTGATGGTTAAAAATTAGTTTTAACTTTGAATTATGTTAGATATTGCAAGGAGGACGATCTAATAAATTAAATTTGAGAATAAATGAAAAAAATTAATAGCGTTTTCACTAGGCTGAATCCATATTACGCACATCAATGATCGATCGCATAGGCCTAATATTGCCGACTTTTCTGCGATTACAAATGCTCCCGTGGATCGTGTTGAATTAAATATTGGTTTCGTTAAATTGATGAATCTTTGATAATAATTTGATTTCTTTAAATGTTTGAAGAAACTATTGGGGGGGGGGGGCCCCGTTAATAAAGCTGCTGCACGCTTTCTGACCTTAAGGTATTTTTGGGGGGGTTGGGCGTTAGCAAAGCCAGGGCATTTATTAGGCGATTTACGGTATTAGACTCAACTAGCCTGCAGATGTGTAATAAATTGCCACGTCAACAGTAGCTTGAGTGGTAATTTTTCTAACATTTTAATTTCATATCACTCCTTTGAAAGACCGAAGCATTCTCAACTTAGTCGTCTTTTTATTAGTTTTGGGTTTTGTTTTCATTTTTTAAAATTGTTTTTATTTAGTTCATATCATTCCTTTGTGAGGTTGAGCCATTCTCAACTTGGTGGGCTCTTTACCAGTTTTTGGCTTTATTTTGATATAAATAAATAAATGAACAATGTTCACCACAATTAACGTGATAGGTACCGGAAGGGTGATGAGCCACTAAGACCGTACCAACAAGAGGGTGGGAAACATGACTGTTTTTCGGGCCAAAATCAAAGTCAAGATGGTCGTTTGAGGTAGGAATGCAGTGGTTCATTGTTTAGCATTCTACGAAAGCCAGTTAACGTGTTCATATTAACCGTCACAGCACCAAGGGCATTCCAAATTGGGACGACACGGACCGAGAAGAAATCTTGGCGACAGTTTAGGTGCGAGCCCTGCACAGACAACTTTCAGGGGTGTCCCCTAGTCATTTGACCGTTTGGAGCTTTATCGAAGAAAGGGAGATCAACAGAGATGAGATGATCTTGTACGTTAGGATGAGATCAAACTTAATTCTCCGCAACTCGAGTAATTCGAGGCCAGTCCTTTGGAGGCTTTCTAAATGATCGATGTTGCGCAACCCGGTAGACTCTTAGTAAAGCGGGGCGCTGTACCAACTCAATTTTGTCGATATCCTTTAATAGGCTAGGAGACCACACCGGGGTTGCATACTCGAGTAATGGTCGAACAAACACCTTAAAAGCCTGGATTCTAGTATTTGTGTTGCCAGATGTGAAGCATCTGTTGACAATTGCTAAGCGACGAAAGGCTAAAGCACTAATTTTCAGACAGTGTAATGAAGGCTTCAGATTCCTGGTAAACCAGATTCCCAGGTCTCGTACTTCGTCAACCGAAGGCAAGGTTACATTCTCCAACTGAAAACTATGACAAAGGTTATGTGTACCAACATGAAAAGGTAAACATTTATGAGTCGAGAGTGGTAACTGCCAGGAATTTGACCAACTAACCACCTTCAGGATTTCAGCTTCTAAATCGGGTTGTTGAAATGGGATTACATTTGCAGCTCCAATTTTTAAGTCATCTGCGAACTTGTATCCGAATGTGTTGACATTATTAAAAGTTAAGTCGTTTAAGTATATCACGAAGAGTAAGGGACCGAGGACCGTGCCCTGAGGGACACCACTAGGAACCTTCACCTGTGAAGACAGAGAGCCACCAATAGACACCTGCTATGTGCGATTTTGTAAAAAAGCAGATAGCCAACCCCAAAGACTGCCGCCGATGCCACATGTTTGAATCTTAAATAGAAGATTTCAAAAGCCTTTTTAAAATCGAAATAAATGGTGTCTGATGGGATACCAATATCAAGGGCACTGGTCCACTGGTCAAGAACATGGAGTAACTGATGAACTGCGGACCGTTTCGGGATAAAGCCGAATTGGTCTTGGCTAATAATAGAGTGCTTACCGACGAACATAAGAATTTCATCCCTGATAATTGATTCCATAGTTTTACAAGCTACGCAAGTCAAGGCGATTGGCCTGGAGTTCTGCGGATCAGAAGGAGAACCCTTCTTGAATATCGGGATGACAATAGCCGAGTTCCAGATCACAGGGAGACGACTCTGGGCGAAGGAGAGCTTAAACAACATGGATAAAGGATAGCAAATTTCGAAAGCAATTTAAAAAGAAAAGCAGGGAAGCCATCAGGTCCGCAAGAATGACTTGGCTTAAGTTTTTTAAGAGTTGTAGTTATACTATCGCAAGCAAAATTTACATGGGAACATGTTTCATTTGGATGTACAATAGGGCATAGGGATGGATCATCGATCATGTTATTTGCAACAAAAATGGAACTTAGTGCCTCAGCCTTAGCGTTATTATCCTTAATAAATGTATTTCCCATCTTGAAAGGTGGTAATGATCGTGAAGAGGCAGTTTTATGTTTGTAAAGTCTAAACAGTGCCGCCTGGTTGCCCTCCTGAATTGCAGCAGCCTCTCTAGCATTGTGCCACGATTCGACCGAGTCAGAATAAAGCTTACGTGCTGTATTGTATGAGAGTAACGTTTGCGGGCTTGGATTCGATTTGTAGCATTTCCACAGTTTTAATTTTTTGCTACATTGCTTAGTGATAAAGCGTGGGAGGCTATACTGACCTTGCCGCCTTTTGCGAAATGGGGCTCTGCAATATTTTACGTGGTCTTCCAAAATCTTCTGAAAACATAACCAGGCTTGGTCAATATGAGGATGTACATTAAAAATAAGATGGTCCCAATTAACTTTTGCCAAGGACGATTTAAGCTCAGAGAAGTCAAGTCTTCCAAGCTCATTTTTAACCTTAGAAGTGCTTTGAGACCCATTCTTCATAAGGGAAAGAGAAAGGTTGACCCTAAACGACACAACGCAGTGATCACTATTACCAAAATGGTCACCCACTCCGATATCGTAGATCAGTCGGTCATCATGCGAGAAAACAAGATCCAAAATATTACGTCCCCTGGTTGGTTGATCGACGAGCAGACGCAATCCAAGTGGTGCTATGCGCTCTAAAAATAAGCGATGGTGGTTGTCACTAGCCCAATTACGTTCCCAGTCTACCGTCGAAAGATTAAAGTTGCCCAATACGATATTGGAATGCCCTTGATTTAGCGAATCAGTAATGAAAGAACGGAGATTAATGATTTCTGCGTCATCACAGCTATCCGGTAAGTAACAGAGTATGAAGGAAATCCTGTTTTCAGGCAGTGAAATAACCATTCCCTCCACAGTAGGTGCTACCTCCACAACAGCAACTGGAATCTCAATCCGATGTACAATAAGGAGCCCCCCAGCCCGACTTCCCCGGTCCCGATGTATCACATTGTATTTTCCTAAATCGGCAATCATAGCATATTTTGTTTGTTTTTCGTAAACTGGACGTAGACACAATTTCTTTTGGCAACGTTGTTTAGATTTGTGGGGACACATTAGCGTGTGATACCCACATCAGTATACGCGTTGTCATTGTCTGAATTTGGCCGGCCAATCAGAGACGATGCCGACAATACTAACAATGGTTATAACAGTACTTTCGTACTTACGAGCCATCCCACGTTGTTCCCGTTACACCCCCAGGCGGTAAGCCAATAAAGGTATGCAGTTTGTGTCATACTGCAGCCATTCGTCAAATTTCATAGCTGGAATCTCGGTATCGATGAATAATCACCCTATGGGAATTAACTAGAAGAATTAGAAGAAACTAGAAGAAAAAACTAGTAACACATTTGCAACGTTATTGAGGGTCAAATTTTGCATTGAAAGCTACTTAGCTGACATTCCCACACAAGGTAATTTTTGTCAGGTGGGTCATTGCTGTCTATTTTACCATAATTTGAGCTTTTGTTCCTCATTATTATTTTGCCCCCAGTACCTGAAATGTGCCAAAGTATGCTTCAGAATAGTACACACTGACGCTATGGCGTCGCGCTACAATTAAAGTGCCGTGAAGTGCCGTGAACAATGATTTTACAGCGGGTGCACCCGTCCTTAAAGGTTATAGTGAAGGAGGTGTAAAAATTTGCAGCGCCTCTTATGAACGTTAGGACGAACATACTGCAAGCAGAACTTGAGAAATAATTGGACAATAAATGGACAAGAAATTCGACGAATTTCGTAAGGATTTCGTGAAGTTGGCTTCGTCTCCGTCTGCTCCGATCGAAGTTTTGCCGTTGACCAACGTCTAATCTCCCACTTGCGCGCCATCTATTGAGCGGCGCCAATGATGAAAGAAAGTCGGTTGCGCCATTTGCTGCAGGGTGTGAGAGAAGTTTTGACGTACAGAAAAAAAATGTGAAAGTGCTTGATGGGAAAAGTAAAGGGAAAAGTGTAATTAAAGAAAAGAAAGTGGTAACATAAATCGATTCAGGAAAATGCGAAATGTGAAGGTGTTACAAAGCGTAATCATAAACCTGCACCCAGTAATTCACTATCAGGTAGCACCAAGAGCCCCTCCCCCCCCTTCCCCCAAATCGCCTAGTGGACGGGATGCTGGCTCGTGTTCTCCATCGCAGCGGCGTTGTCGTGCAGTGAGGCTTGGGATAGAGAGGAAAAGACCATCCATCAGGCCGTTACGTCTCACACCATAGGTGGCTTTTACCAAAGGACCACTACTATCAGTTGACTCACAAAAAATAACAAAAAGTGCTAATAAGTCATTATCACGGGAAAACAAAAGTGAGATTAAAGGTGGTAATACGGCAGGCCCAATTCTCGAAGTCTCCGTTTGCACGAGTGGTAGACGTGAAACATAAATTCGAGAAAGTGCAACATCAGATAAAGCAGAGTTGGAAAGTAGATATGAGAAGCTCTTAAGAGCACTGCAAACTTTTCTTTGAATGTGACATTACTTTTGATCAGCAGCCTTGTCCTGCAAGTTACCAGAACTCGCAAATTCGGAATAAGGACATAAGTCGCGAAGTCGCAGCCTTTTCGGAGTTCTTTAAAGGCGCGAAGTCAGAGCAGATCGCCATGTCACAAGAAGTCTAAGCTATTCCCCACGATGAAGGAAGGTACGTAGCCGTAGCTTGTTGCGAAGTTTCAACTAGTCGCCATGTCTGAAGAAGTTGCGATGTTGTGCAAGTCGGCATGTCGGCGGAAGTCGCAGCAAGTCGCCAATCCGCAGGAAATCATGTTGCGGAAGCAAGTCTCCTAGTCACAAACTGTCGAGAAGTAGGAGCAAGTCGCAAGTTCGTCAAGCCTTTTCCCATTCATCGACAGGTAGGGGGAACGGCTAAAGCGCCACGTCTCTGCATGGAAATTAATGATTTGGGACCCCTTAGTTCTTTTGGTAGTAATACACCGCCATTCCCATCAATGACAGAGAATACAAAGGATTTTGGTCCCAGCACGGGTAATAAAGAAAGGAGGAACAAGGTTAATTTTTATCCTGTGGCAACGAAACCGCCTTATTCACAAAGAGCACTATAACATGGAAACAATCAGCTCCATCTGGTAAGAAGTTCAGAGGAACGAATTTACTACCTCCATCGACCTCGAAAATGCATATCTCCGCGTTCCTTTACTTGCACCCGTATTTCACCTGTTTCATTTCAAGGGTAAACGGCCAGACTTCCAGACTTCTGCACACTTTCATTTGGACTTTGCATCACTCATGTTTTCACGATGGTTCTTTATCCGGTAGTTTGCCATCTTCACGAATCAAACATAAAAGCTCACACTTATTTAGACGATTGGCTGGTTCAAAACTACTTGCGGTAAGAATTATACTCAGTCTACAAAGGTGTCTCAGCCATCCGTCCAAGTCAAGGTTCACGCCAGAAAATGTATTCATTTTCTTAAGGGGCTCAGTTTGACCTTTGTTACTTACTCTTTAACCCATCTCCATAAAGAATCCTCAAAACCCAATCGACTGTTTCGAAACTTCTTCTGAAGGAAAAGATCATAGCATTATAACTAGCCCCGATCATCGGCCTCATTGATTCCAAATGCAAAGCTCATTCCCCTAGGACAGTGGAAAGCCAACTGATTCGCTGATTCAGGAAGGAAAAATGGTTTCCAAAATAGACTGGTCAGACTGGATTCCCCTTCACAACCTTCCTGTCGAAAATATCAATTGGTGGAGAACCCCCCCCCCCCAAATCCCCAACCAGTAGTTCCTATCCACGAGCCAACGTCGGACGTCCTGCTCTTCACCGACACCTTGACTTCATGCTGGAGAGCTCACTTGGAAGGAAAGGAAATCTCGGGTACATGGAACGAAAACAAGAAGCTCCTTCACATCAACGTTCTAGAACTTCGAGCCGCCCGTCACACCATCGGGAAGTGTCATTTTCTTGAAGAGAGGAGGAGGAACTCCATTCAAAGTCCTCGTATTCGAAACAGGACTCCTTTTCGAGACTTGCTCCGATTTTCACATAACACTTAAACCCAGACTCTTCGCAGGGAAGCTCAACGTCTGGGCAGATGAACTGTTCGGGGGGAACGAAATTCTGACGACAGAGTGGAAGGTAGTCCCCATCATCTCTCAAGCCCTCTTCCTCAAGTGGGGGGACCCCGTTTGTTTATCTTACACCCAGCAAAGTTTTACACCCAGCTTACGAACTTTGTGTCCCTGTTCCCAGACCCAACAGCACGGACGACAGATGCACTCACCAATCATGGACAGGGATCTTCGCGTACGCATTCCCTCCTTTCAAACTCCTTCAATCCATGGTAAATAAAATAACGAAATCTTGAGGATCATTCATTCTAGTAGCACCGGTGTGGCCAGCAGCGTCCTGGTCCATCGACATACCTCTTCATCTAATGGAAGATTTCCTAACACAGCGCAAAGGGAAGACACCACCCAAAACCAAACATTCATCTTCACGGGTGGAGATTATAACCACAAACCTGAAAGATGCAGAATTTTCTTCTCCAGTTTGAAGGGGGTTTTACTTTGCCAGAGACCTTCTACAGTCCAAATTTAGGAAACAAAATCGAAAATGTGGTACGGCAGGTTTAACTCTCAGAACTTTGACCCTTGTGACCCTGAAGGCTTCATTTCTGCAAGACCTTTTTAACAAACGACTCTCCAACTGCACTCAAAGGTTATCGTTCCGCAATAAATTTGTCCTCTCCTGCATCGGTAGCAGTTCAACCAATGACAGCAAATTCATGTTAACTTTCGAAAATGCTCGTCCTAGAACTGGCACACACTTTCCAAGATGGAATTTCCCACTTGTTCTATAAAGCCTCTCACTTCCTCTTTATGAAACTCTTCACTTGGATCAATATTAAATTTAACTCACAAAAAAGTCTTTATTCTTGCACCCTCATCTGCTGTAAGACAGAGTGAACTCGCTGCCTTCTCCAGAGAAATGATCGTGTACATTGTTCAAAAAGATGTACATCTGTGGCTCACTTTTCCAACTCACTTCAGGGCGTAAAACACCAAACCGGACGTTGACCCCAAACCCCTTACCAATTGCGTTAGGTCCAATTGTGAATCCTGAAGACGAAAAACTACAATCCCAATTTGAGCCTTACGTTGCTATCTCAAAAGAACATCGATTCTGTCAGAAAATCCATTTTCTGAAAGAACCCATCCCCCTACACCGCTGTTCCTTCAGGTGGATAAAGTCTCTGGCGAAGTTCTCCCACTTTCAGTAACGCCTTTCAAAATGAGAAACTGGATATACGACGTTAATTAGGCATACGTATGAACTTGATTCAAACCATATACACATCCCTCGTGAAGTCTGGGCTCACTAATTGAGGGCACTTGTAGCTTCCTGGGCTTATGGCTGCGGCACTTCCCTAGTTGAAGTGGTCACCGCATGTTCATGGAATCACAGAACCACTTTTGTAAGCCCCTGCCTGCGGGATAGCAGTGGTTCAAGTGGTGCAAGTTGCTGAAAGTTGCTTCGAACTTTGAGCGAATGTCAACTGGAACATTGGATAGAATGACTGCCATTAATAGGTGGATACATTTCTTAATATCTAATATTGTAATGATGGAAAAGTTTTCTTTCCAGCATAGGGTTCTAAATTCTCCCACCTCTAATGTGACAGTCAGCATAAATTACTGAAGGTTAGTATATGCAGATAGTAAGAAACAAATATTTTGACACTGATTAAAATTAGTTTCTAGTTGCCGTTTTGAAAATATCCACTACCTGCAAATTTCTGCATTCAGTTCCTGCAATGCTGATTTCCCTGGAGGAGTTGAAACTCTTTAGATTAGCCCAGCCTCGCAACCCTTCTGTGTATGTCCAAGCACAGGACCCTCCAAAATGAAGTTATGGCATTAGCCAGCCACCTCTTTTCCTCAAGCCTTCGGCTGATATGGCTAGCTCCGCTATTTCCCTGAAAGAAGAACCATTCCTCTTGAAGAAGGATGAAGGCCACAATGAAAGACTAAGGTCAACAATCATTCTACTAAGATGAGGTAGGTTCTTCTGTACGTTCAACATCTGACACACGACGAAATCGTTAGACGTTGAACATTTGAACCTTTCGTACTTGTTCTCTCTGTCTCTTCTCCTGCTTTTTCTGTCTGCCGCCGCCTTCTCGACGATCTCACCATCTGGCCTCCATGCCGATAACACCGTTTCTCGTCTGGTTACCGATGTCTGTCACGTATTGATTGGGTCGGCTCCTAGGAACCCTCTGCCGTTTTGTGCCTTGGGGTTCCTCCTGTCTCTTTCCGCATCACGCTTGATTCTTTTGAATGCTGAACGGCGACACGTAGGACGAAGGACGTTGGATGATCATCAGTCTACTTGAGTGATGACACATGACGCTGACTAAAGACGAAGGTCAACCGACCACGGACTCTCATAACGAAGGATGAAGGACAGCTTTCCTTCGCATTCACTTCACGAGCGATTCTTGCCTGCAAGTCTTCCATTCATTGGCTGCTGGGCTTCAATGATTTCTTTTGTTTCGCTCGCTCTCCACCACTGGCACGCTCGCGCCTTTTTTCAGCATCCCTCTCTGGATGGGAATCTTGCTTTTGTGACTGCTGTTTCTCCTTCATCATCATCATGCCAACCAACTGCAGCGGTGGATTGTCGGGTCCTGTCTCATTCTGTTTATGTGATCCCTTTACAGTTCGTATTTTTGACAATTGAACCTGCGCCGCCATCGTGTCTGGGGGGAAGCGACATGATCCCCAGACTACCTGCCATTCGCACCGTGAATGCAACTATGACCTTGATCCTTGCACCCTTTGTTCCACCCCCCCCCCCCCCCCCCAAGGACTAGCCCTTCATTGTAAAGAAAAACACAAGCTGCCAAACTTCATTCTGATCAGATGAAAAAGAAGGGAATATCTTCTTGCCCAATCCAACAAACCTCCTACCACCACTCCTGTTCGTCCGGCAACCATGGTGCTCCCATCGTCCGGTTCATGAACCTGCACAACGTGTCCTCTTTTTCTTTCTCTTCCGCCGATCCAACTTCCAACATTGTTTCCTCGGCTGCCTCCCCCCTGCCTCTTTCGGTTGGGAAATTTTCCATTCCTCCCACTTCTTCCGGCAAACCTCCCTCAACCGAATCCGTTTCCGTTCCTCTTCTGGCTAAAACATTCAACTCTTCGGCTCGTCCTTGGAAAATATGCAGACGGGTTGTGTGGCTTGGTGGATCTGAAGAGTTTAAATCCTCCATAGAAATCAGCATTGCAGGAACTGAACTGAATGCTAAAATTTACAGGTAGTCTATATTTTCGTTTAGGCAATAGAAACTAATTTTGACCTCCCTGGAAAAATTGGGCTTTCTACTTGCCGACCAGAAAATATACACTACCTGTAAATTAAATTGCATTCAGTTCCTGAGTACTCGTTACCCTGGAGGATTTAAAACTCTAGATACGTCCAGCTCAGACACCCACCTGCGCATGCGCGGGTCCGGCGTGCGCATGCCCTCCATAAATGGTGTTACGGCGTTAGCCAGCCATCTCGTTTCCTCCACGCAACCGTCACGGTCGCTTCGCTCTGTTACCCGCCATCTTGGTTTCGTTCGTCGATCTTTGAAGCCCATCACATCGTTCGTCGTTCCCGTTCGCCGGTCTTTGAAGCTCATCGCACCGTGCGTCTTTCTCGCTCACATCTGTCGGCCTTAAAGCTCATTCCCGTTCGCCGCTCGTCGGTCTTGAAGACCATCGCATCGTTCTTCAGTCTTGGAAAGTCAACGCAAGCTCCAGTGGCCGCCGCATCAACATCACTACCCTGGCCGTTCGTCATTCGTCGTTCCCGTTCGCCGTTCCCAGTCCCGCCGCCACTACATGAAAAAGGCTTAGCAAGTGAAGCATTCACCGTTCATCGTTCCCCATTCACCTGCTACACAAGGAAGACTCCCGTTCATTCTCGTTCGTCGTTCATCATTCGACGTTCACCTGCTACATAACGAGACTGCCGCTCGTTCGCCAGTGCCGTTCGCCGTGCTTCCAAGCTCCTAGCATCGTTATTCTTCCGGCCACTCTGAAACTGATTCTCGTCGCTCATCCCTCGTGCATCTTGTCCCATTGTGACTGCCGCATGACCTGCCGCTACATGAAGAAGTCTTCTGTTCGTCGTTCCCGTTCGTCGTTCCCGTTCGCAAGACCCGCCACTACATGAAGAGGTATTCCGTTCGTCGTTCCTGTTCGTCGTTCCCGTTCGCAAGACCCGCCACTACATGAAGAGGTCTTCCGTTCGTCGTTCCCGTTCGTCGTTCTCGTTCGCAAATCCTGCCACTACTAGAAGAGGTCTTCCGTTCGTCGTTCCCGTTCGTCGTTCCCGTTCGCATGAACTGCCGCTACATGAAGAATTAATCGGTTCGTTCGTTCGTTCGTTTGTGGTCTTCTATCGACAAAGGATTCGCCTACTTAAGAAGATGTTGTTCGCCCGTTCGAGACATCGTTCGTCACCGTTCACTGCATCGTTCGCCCCGCAATCAACGCCATCCATGCTGCTGTCTCTGCTACTGCTTTCACGATCATTACTCGCAGCCGTCGTTCGCATGCTCTATCGCCGCCATACTGTTTCATCAAGCCGGCAGGAAACCTCCGTTCGCCGTCCGTCGTCCGTTGGTTCGACGTTTGCCGCCGCCGTTGATGCTGTCGCTGCGTCAACATTGTCACCGGGAGACCGTTGCCCGTTCGCCCGCTACACCAAGAGGACTCCCGTTCGTTCTCGCTCGTTGCTCGTTCGCCACTCACCCCTACAGGGTTAAGGTGCATTCGTTCTTTCTCTTGCAGGTCATCCCCTCAGGTAGGAAATCCTCCACATAAAGATGACTTCCACAAGTCAAAGACTTCTATTCTTCGTTCGTTCGCTTGCTCGTTCACCCGATTGTCAACCACTCACCACTTACACATCGGGGCCACTGTTGGCTGCACCGTTCGCCTCCCGGAAGACTTCTCCCTTCTCGGCCTTCCAGCCCATCACACTCGTCACGTTCTTCGACGTCCTGACTGAACGAAGATTCTCATCATTCCAGACGTCCCGTTCACAACAGTCAAGTGATGCGTTCACTGGATCTGTCTCTATTCCTCTTTATCGATTCACCACTTGCAAGCTTACCTGAAGAATCTCTGCTCGGGCCCGACTGTTTTTCAAGCCGTTCGTCGCTAGTAGCCCACTCGCCGACAAGCACCCACTCGCCTTTACAGGCCAACCTGAAGATTTTCTGCTGAGACGCCTCTCCCGTCGCTGGCCCGGCCACCGTTCATGCCTTGCCGTCACGGCCATTCGCTCGTGTTGTCTGACATTCTCCATCGATCTTTGAAACTCGTATCGCTCCGTTCGGCGTTTCCACTCATCATTCTTGATCCCTGAAGGAATCAGCACATAGTTCGTTGTTCACGGTCGTCATTGACATCTTTGAAGTTCATCGCATCGTTTGTCGTTCCCGTTCTCCGTTCGTGTTTGTTTAAGCTCACGGCATCACGCCGACTTTTGTTTTAACGATTTTCATCTTCAACAAGCCCCATTCTAGCCCCTTTTACGTCCTGGCTCCCGTTCATAGTTCGCTCTTGCATCCTTGGACTGTCCTGTTCAGCATCCGTCAGCTATTCACCACTCAGGCCCACCCCCGTCTTCGTTCGTGGTTACGTTCATCGTTCGCTAGCCTGCTATTCCGCTCAAGATCATTGCGTTCGTGCACCTTTTCACCATTCACAAGCCATTCATCGTCCGTTGACCTGGCCGGCCTTCAAGTCCATTACCACCCGCACGCCCGTTTGTGATTTGCCTACTGCTCATGGTCCACCAACCCGATCGTCATTTATGACGTTCTTCGTTCATCGATGTTCACCTGCTTGTTGCTGAACAAGCCCACTCATTGACTCGTAATCTCACTTCCGTCGGGAACCACCATGCTCTCTGCGCCACTCGTTCCAACTCGTACAAGCTTCGAAGCTGTCCACAGCAAACCATGCTGAATACACCGGCTCTCGTCCGTTCTCCGAAGTCAAATTGCTTTGGGCACGATTCGGACTTGGATGTGCGTCCGCCTGAGGTAACCGAGTGCTGATGACATCCACCCCTCTCTCGTCGCTAACTCGGCCTCCTCGAGCAATCAACCACCTTCACCGGGACAACACCCACCTGGCACTGCCTTCGAAGCTTATGGACTCCATACAACAAATCGATGCAACGCCAACCCTGAACTCA
Source organism: Lithobius niger (assembly GCA_023313725.1). Classification (NCBI taxonomy): domain Eukaryota; kingdom Metazoa; phylum Arthropoda; class Chilopoda; order Lithobiomorpha; family Lithobiidae; genus Lithobius; species Lithobius niger. The sequence goes on along the minus strand of JAHWFP010060545.1, from coordinate 226,037 downwards.
CACCTTGCTTCTGCCTCATTCATTGGAACCACTGTGTGAGACTTCACATGATTGCCCCGTACTTCGTTCCGTCTCACCTTCCTCACGCCACCTCGGCTTGGTTTCATGGAGGGAAGGTCTCCTCAAATCGCCGTCCCTTTTCTGAATGAATGTTTACTCACATGTCTTGGAATGAAATCCCACAACATCACAACGTCTCCATCCCACAAGCTCCCGTCGCAGACGTTCGCCCCGAACTCCATTCTCTTTCACCAACACGTTCATTTTCCGTCAACACGCACGCATTGTCACTATAGCTAACCGTTACCAATCGAATCGTGCTGGTCTTTCACGGTGCCCTAGTCCATCACACCACACCACTTTGACCGCCATGGTCTCCACCTGCTGCATCATGATGAAACTGGATTTTCTTCACGACTCCCCCGTCACTTAAACCCAACTTGATCATGGACGACAAAAGCTAAACTCCTTAGCACTGCCGAAGTAACGTCCATTTCTTCGCGCACTTTTGAAGGGAAAATGACCCCACACAATGCTCCTACAGGTCCTCCAAGTTTCCCGATAACACGCCTGGACTCCTGTTTCTTGCTCACCTTCCACGATCAAGTCTCCTGAGGAAATTCCGGCCGGCTAATGTTTTTAAGCTTACGCCTCACATTCCACTGGTTAAGTCTCGTTCATTCCAAAACTTTGGAAATTCGACTTATCCAAAATTTATGTTTGACTCATCAAACTATCAATCATGCCGAAACACCTTGTCACTATGACTAACCACACGGCTCCTTAACCAACACCAAATCTGCTTGGATGCCCTCACCAACTTACGACCTGAACTTTCCGAACCACAACCAGCGCTTCATCATCAGATCGCATCACTCATTGCCACCAACGGTCTCTCAAACGTCTGGCGGTATCGCACTTCCACCGAGTCAAACTGGACCTCAACGATATTCTCCACTCTGCATTCAACTTCGCCTTGATCCTTATCCTCACAACTTCACGCTCATGACGGTGTGCCCGGCATTTCGCCCCTTCACATGCTGCTCTTTAAAGATTTCCTTTGGTCCACCCACATACTAACGTTCACTTCCCGATCTTGCTGCTCCAATCTCAATGACTCTGGGGAACAACATTCAAGGACCCTTCGCCAACTATGCAACATTACAAGCATCATACTATCACTCAAGCCCATCTCACGCTTCATCCGTCATCAGAAACTCACAATCCCGCTTCAGCCTGCATGACTGCTCCTAAATCAAAGCACCCATCCACAGCTGATGCACTGTTCCTTGAACACCCTGTCTCTCTTCTGAGCATCTATATCAATTGATTCTGAATTCACAATAGTCTGCCACTTCTTCACACCTCTCTGAGGTTCGAATTCTCAACAAAACCTCAACACCAATGTGCTAAATCTTCAAGAACCTAATTTCCGCAACTAAAAAGCCTCATTGACATCCAGTTGAACTCTACTGCAATTCAGCCAAATTGTTAAACCATCAACCGAAAACCAAACAAGTCGTGGAATCTGGAATATTTGCCTGAACTTCCTCACCAACTCGCTTTGGCTATTGAAAGTTCCCTCTCCACTCCGACTGCCTTGCGCAGAAAGTCGGCCGTGACCAGAGAATGTTGCGTTTGCAACCAATCAACCATAACTCTGTCACTGGGGAGCCAGCTCACACCCTTGGGGGCCTGTCATGATGGTCTGCTGTAAATGCAATTTAATTTACAGGTTGTGTATATTTTCTGGTCGGCAAGTAGAAAGCCCAATTTTACCTGGTGAGAGGTCAAAATTGGTTCCTATTGCCTTAAGGAAAATATACACTACCTGTAAGCTTCAACCACCCCCCCCCCTCCACCCCCGTTTTGAAGGCTTCAAATCCCACACGTGAAACTATGTTATATTGGACGATTGGTCACAGACTCAAGAGGAAGACTATATTTTTGGGATAAATGTTATTTAATATTTTTTCTCAAATGCTGGTGTTGAACATGGCTCTTATTCAATCATTAATTAATTATTTATTTAAAAAAATATGTTCTTCCTTTACAGTATTAACGCCATAGACTAAGGACTGTGCATAATTCCAACACATTGTGCATAAGCCACAACACATGTAGTGGTACTTCCACTTCCAACACACTTGTTATTGAGGAAACGTACAAAAACTTCATTGAAGACTAGGAGCATTTTCGCACTAGCTGGCATTGATGTGCATGTAGAGCTGACAATAGTATAAGCAACCGTCGATAATGTAGTGGCCAAGGAATCTAAATGGCATAAAGGCCCGGGCGGGAGCTCCGTCAAGACAGACTACAACGTAAACTAAAGCAATCACAGTTGGCAACTACTGTGGTTGCCTGTTCGAGTAAAGATAGTTTTGCTTCCATTAAGTCAAAGAAACCAAGGAGAAGCCCCATACTAACGGCATTGGACAACTGTCTGTTCTGCATGGAAACAGGAGGAATTAAAACTGTTATGCAATTCTTCCAGAAACTGTTGCTTAATAAAGAACTTAAAAAAGTGTTCCTCTGTAATGATTCCAGTGTTTTGACTCGGCTTTCTAGTGGAAATCTGGTAGCAAATGAACTGAAATACCGTACAAACTCTTGAGATCTATCTCATCCTATTCATCTCATTGGACGAAGTCCTACAGTCATCTTCTGGATCATAGCTTTTCGCGTTAAGTGAATCGAACTTCGTAGCACAGTAATACAATTTCAAAATAATTAACGATATCAGCACCATTATCTTCTGCAAATTTTCGACTGTCAATACTCTGGAGATGTTGGGGCTCAGACAACAGACGATAATGGAGTGATTTTTTTTCTGTTTTTGCCTGATGAAGACTGTCGTTTCGGCCCCAAAATCTCCAAGGCATTGACAGTCGAAAATTTGCAGAAGATATTGGTGCTGATATCTTTATTTATTTTGAAATTGTGCGTATACTGTGCTATGAAGATGATTCCCATATTTCAAAGCAAGCACTACAACATTTTTAGAGATGCAAATCGAAGCGGTGGTAGAAATAGATGAAACAGTTTCTATGGTATTTCAATTCATTTGCTACCAGATTTCCAGTAGAAAGCCAAGTAAAAACACTGGAATCATTACGGAGGAGCACTTTTTTCTTAAGTTCTTTATTAAGGCCCAGTTTCTGGAAGGATGGCATAACACTTTTAATTTCGAAAAAGATCGTTAGATTTCGTACTGTGAAACTCCATTATAAACGAACAAAAGTCACCAGAAAAACGCACACTTTCACAACAGAAGACACTCACACTGTCTAGCGAATTTTCGATAGTTTACTACTATCTTCCTCAGGCCTTAAAGTTAGTTTGGACTCTGTTTACATCCCTGTTGTTTTCACCGTTGTCGTCTGCTCGTTTGTTGCCATGCTCGAAACTTGGTGCGTTGCATAGCCTCCCGATTTTTGCAGGCCCACCACGTGAGTTGTGTAGCCTCCCGATTTGTCCAGGCCGATCCAGCGAGCTTGCCACGTGAAGTCCCCACTTCCTACACAACTGCCTGAATGTTCCCAGCCGATCAGATGTGAAACTCTCGGGTAGGAGGGGCCTTGAATGTTCATAAGAAGAATTCCTTTGGCTTCATGTTGACTAATGGCAATGGATTCGACGCACCGGAGGTGTCTGTCTCGTGCCATGTTGGACTTGATCAGTGTACTAGTGTCATGCCACCTAATCTTGTGCTTTGTCTCCATGCAATGCACTGCGATGCCGTTATCTTTGACTGCATTCCGAACATTTCCCATGTGTTGTGCAAGCCTCGTTCTTACTCCTTTTCTTGTCTCCCCTATGTACACAGCATCACAGTCATTGATGGAATTCTATACACTCCCTCGTTGGTGTTATCAACCGACCCCATAGTTTTCTCATCCTTGGATTTTTGCGTCTCACGTCCTTGTGGGACTGCCTTCTTCTTTCGATGAACAATTCTCTTACGAATTCCTTCTACGTTCTTCAAGTAGGTCTTAAAGCCGTGCTGCCTCAGGATGTTTTGCACTGGCCCAGTCACTCCTTCCAGGTAAGTCAGCTTCACTCTCGGGGTTCCTTCATCGTTTTTCAACTCATTTAACACATTCTCGTCTTCTCGGGGGCCACTCTTCTTCTTTTTCTCGTTAGCAACAATCAAAACCGCCTTCTTTCGTAGCCGATTTAAAAGACCCGCTGGGTAGTCCAGCTCCAAGAACCTTCCTTTAGCCGCCTCCAAGTGAGGTTTTGCGAGATCGAGGCTACTTGAGTTTCGCACTAGCCTAACAAGCTCGTTCTGAGCAATAGCGCGCAATTGCTCCTTCGGGTGTCCCGAGTTGTATGGGATGGCGCGCCTTGTTGCCATGGGCTTAACGTAGGGGCAGAACACCACTTTCCCTTCACCAATCCTCTGTATATTCACATCCAAGAACGGGAGTGCTCCATTTTCTTCTTCCTCCGCCGTGAAGCTGATCCCTCTCCTCCAGTTGTTAACCTTATTCAATACACTCTGCAACTCCCTCTTCCCCAGCACAGCGAACACGTCGTCAACAAACCTCTTCCACATTCGTACACTCACACTCGATCTCAGAACCATTTCGTCAAGGTGCTGCATCACCATCTCCGCAATTATTGGCGAGCTAGAGTAGCCCATAGGGGCTCCTCCATCTTGCCAATAAGTCTTCCCGCCAAACTCAACGTAAATAGAAGCAAGCAGAACCTTCAACAGCGCACGATCTTTCTTGAACTCACTCCTTGGAACACCCCACCTCTTCCTCGAGAGTGTCAGCATCTCCAATATGAGACGGTGTTAGAGACTCGGGAATAATTTCTCGACGTCAAAAGACACCATCATCTCATCTTCTCCAAGCTCCAGATGTTCGAGCTCATCCAGCAAATCACTAGTCTTACGAAGCCGACTCTCACCCCGCACATACTTCTTGAGTCTCTCAGCCTTGAGCGGTTAATGGATGAGGGACATTTGAGTGCAGAAGAGGTCCAGAGGTTATCTCCCACAGCCCCTCAGCGACTCCCCACAATTTTTGCCCAGGTGAAGACCCATAAAGACGGCATGCCACTTAGGCTGTTTACTTCAGCCAAGGGAGGAATGGCACAGAAGTTGGACTGGGAAGTGTCTGAGAGACTCAAGAAGTATGTGCGGGGTGAGAGTCGGCGTGTCGATAACTTGGGGGGGGGGGTCAAACTGGGTGGTTAATACCTTTTAAACCATTGCATTCAAGTATCTATCCGGTAAAATTTTTACAGGATCTAACGTAATAGTATGTGAGTGGCACACTTACGTGGCTGTAGTAAACATATACTATATTACATTTTAATCTGTAAAGTTTGATCTAATAAATATACATAAATGCGGTTTAGAGCATTCGAAAGGAATTAATCGTACCTTTCGAACGCTTTAATCCTCATTCATTTATCTGTATTGGGTCAAACGTTATAGACTCGGAATGTAGTACTATGTATGCTTATCACACTGCCCGCAAAAGGTATGTAATAGTTTTATTCTGATTTTTCTTCTTAACCGTTGCCTCCACGAAAACGTTTATGGGAATCCACAAAAAAGTCCGTAATGTCATTACTGTGGAACACTGCATCAAATTCACTTCCCACAGAGTGGAAATTCTCAATATAAGGAACTATCTGGAGTGTGGAAGTAAGCGAAATATGGAGAATTTCCACTCTGTGGGAAGTGAAGTTGATGGGAATATGTTTTGTGCAGAATATTGTGCTGAACAATTTTGCAATTATATGTTTTTTGATTGGAGTTACAGTTCTTGAGATAAATCAAAAAAACTGTTTTCCAAGATGGCGGCCTGCCAAGTTGCCCCCCCCGCCCCCCCCTTCTAGTATTAAATAACACTACCTAACCAACAAATTTCAGTAGGGGGCCAAACTTTTACATTCCATGTAACTCCCAGCATGGCAGTCACACGTACTATAGAACCCGCCCGCCTCTCTGCATTCGCCGAACACGTTAATTCAAAAGCAATGTAGAAAAAATGGCGGCGCTTTCTTTATTACGGAAAGGAGGAGCAGAGCGCCTGGTGGTAACTAGATGAAACTAGTTTGTAGAAGGACAAATAATGGATTTTATTTCAGTTGGACATTGGAAAGAGTAAAATTAGCGATTTTAGCATAAATGACTGAAGGTAAGTATTTTTGGTTATTAAAAACTAATTTTAATCAGTGTTAAAATTTACTTTTTGTTAATTTGAATCAAAACAAACTGTTGGTTTTTGTATTTAACAGGCTGCCTTATGTGCTTTCCGAATAATTAGGAAGGTCCCAGAACTGATGGAAATCTTTATTCCGGCCACACGATCATTGCTCACGGACAAAAACCACGGTATAGTCATGGATTTTTTTTGGGTTGGTTAATAAACTAAGCCTCCTTCGGGAGATAAGTTGTTGCCTGCAAGCTGAATCTTGCACTTTAAGCTAAAGTTTCAGAGCAAAAACAAGAGGGCAAAGCTAGAGAGTCAAGAACTGATTGTGTTGAGGGCCATTGTTGTAAGCCAAAAAGTAAGTGCCGAAGCAAAAGAGATGGAGTCAACAAATGATAAGAGTCGAGCAAAGTCATTATTATATATTTTAAGCCAAGAGCGGAAAATAAAGTGTTGTCAAGAGTCGAACTTGGAAGGTCGGTAGGTAGCTGTTGCCAGTGACCAGGCATGCGACAGTGGGTAGGTAGGTAGGTGTGGTGGGGAGGGGCACAGTAACAGGGAGGGGGAAGAGGGCAGTATTTAATATAACATCCCCTCTAATTTCAACTGTGTGTAGCAAAGGGGGGAGGGAATGGGGAGGAATAGTAAGAGGAAGGAGAGGAAGAGAGAAATAGGAGAAAGGAGGAAGAGAATGGAAGGGGAGGTAGAGGATGTGAGAGTACAGGAAGAAAAATTACTGTCACAGCAAATGGGTAAAATTACTCTTCAAACCAGGCACCTAACGAACCCCGGAAAACAAAACCCCAGGCGAAGCCTGGTACGACTGCTAGTAAAATTATAATTGTGAGTGAAGAAAAACACTTCGTAAAAAAAAGTTATTTCTTGAGCTTTTTCCTGGTCCTGAAAAATTGCTGCTGCGCTAGTTATATAGTTGATTGTTCGACTGTGCAGTGGATTGATTTTCATTACACTACATACATCTTTTGGGCTCAGTTTTAACACTGCAGAAACAAATATTTGTTGATGATATCCATTGTGTTTCTTTTTATTACAACATATTGAAACCATTCAAACTAGATTATTTAGCTGTTTATGCTGTGTCAATTTTTTATAATTATTGTCAAAATAAAGTGCTTTAATGCAACCATTTAAGCAATTCGCCTTACCACTCCAATGACCCAATGACTTAACTTGTATGGTCCTTCAATGTGGTTTTGTAGGTGATTCCATTGGGGTGCTCGTAAGTGCATATTTGGTGGTCTTGTGTATTTTATGCACGGGTGAGGTAGTCTTTTTACAAGCTAGTTGCCATGTGCAACTGAAAATTTTATTCAGACATAGAAAGGTTCTATACAGTTTGCATATTAGCATAGCGTAAAATGCTTCCATGATTCTTTTTCCGTGGGGGCAGCATTGTTGAACAGTTATAAACAACCCTGCGTATCATCAGCAATTGTTGATTTTCTAGAACCTGCCGATTAGGGAACAAAAAGCTGGTCATTTCACAAGTTAACTGATCTTAAAACAATATATTATAAGTGTATTGCTGCCATTATACCACTGTACTTGTGAGGCATGGTGAAAGCTGTGACTCCTCATGCCTCCTAGTTCTGCGCCCAACTGGTTGAATGAATATTTTTAAATTAACAAAGAGACTACTATGGGATTGTGTTTTATGGTCTTAAAGTTGTAGACATTAATGCATTGTGTATTGCTCTATATTAAATTGCATTGTTTTCATATTCTATGCAGGTGTACTGATTACTGGTGTGATATTGATAACTGAAATGTGTGAAGCCAGTGCTGACACACTGCAACATTTCAGAAAGGTAATAAAGGTAGACCACATTTTCAATTACTCTTCATTGTTTCATGTCAGAATAGAACTTATGTTGGCTTTAATAGAAGTTTGGTAGTAGTCTAAGTCTAGTTTGCCATTAGCGTTGGTGCAGAACAGTTCAGTATGTGTAAAGTCTTCGTTTCATCTGTGTGTCTTGAAAGTTAATTTTGTTTGCCTTATTAATCTGTACTATAGTAGGCCTTTGTGCGCTTGCAATGTTGTGTTGTATTAGTATATAATGTTAAAGTATTTTTGTAGTTAATGGAAAGTTTAGTATGTCTATATCGTTAAAAAACGATGTGCGTCATGCGAGGTTGTTCGTTTGGATGGAAGTCACCTACAAGCATGAGAACGGCGCCCAAAGAAAGAGAATTAAATTTACCTGATCACTTGTTAATTTTTTTATCTTCACGTTAAGGGGAAAATGCATCTTCACGTTAGTGGAAAATAGGGGAAGAAATTTAATTATAATTAGCCTTAAATTAACATGCAACAACTGAAGCTGGTGACGCCTTGAAATTCTCTGGATTTGTTCGGCTGCAAGAGTTGCCATGCTCGAATATTTGTTGGGGGGTGGGGGGTCGTGTCCAAAGGAAATGCGCTCTAATGTCATTGCATATAAACCATGTGAAACGACTCAGTAGTTATTAGCAAGAATGGTTTTGGGTTCGTGTCAGCTAGCTTCAATTTTACTGTAGGTCGGGGAGTTTTTTGAATGGATAGAAGTTGCATTTAAGTATTTATCTACGCTGGTGTAAATATATACGAAAGAAGGACATCTTGTTGCCATGATCGCTGCCTGCGACACTTCAACAGTTATGGGGAAAGGAAATAATGAATTGCATTTGTGAATAGGTCTTTAATAAGGCTGCCCGATATCGATACTAACAGTATTGGGCAGTCAGATACCAAAGAATTAAAATAAAAACGGTACAATTAAGTACATGTTTACTGAAAATAAATAAAGTCATAAAATGGAACATCAACTTTATTTGGATACACACTGTACTATCGTCATTTTAGGTCGAAGAATGCAAACTTTTGGACAAATTTTCAGTTTTGTGACCGTAGGAGCAAGCATGAAAAACTAACTATTCTGTTTAACAATTTCTTTTTTGCTTGACTAATTAGCTAAAGGCATGAGATTACAGAGAAATTGAAGTTTGTTGTTCATTGGTGTGGCGTTGTGTAGTAAGTTTTCTCAACAATGAGATTAGTGCCATGATTAAAGTGGTGCATTGGAACGTCAAAATCTGTTCATTTTTTGGGAAAATAGTCGGTAGGGTTATAAAAAAAAAATTTTACTGATACCACCAGCCACATCGATCAGATACTGATATCAAAGTATCGGCCCCAATGCTCGGTACCAGTCTCAGTATCGAACAGCCTTAGTCTTTAACAACACTTAACTGTAATTTCGAGCATTTAACCCACCTCTGAGCTAACCCGTACTATTAAATAATTAAGGCCTTTGTGTAAATGAACTCTTGGTATATCCCGCATCTTGTATGTCCCACGGGTAATCTGTAACCTTTAACAAATTTGAACAACTTCACTAGTAAGTAAAAGCATGCTGTAGGCCTTCCAACAAAATTATTCTATTGTACTCCACGGTAAAATAAAATCGATTTTGCCTTCTTGCACTGCATATTTAGCAGCTTGAACAGTTGGTAAATAACCAGCAGCAAGCATGCACATCCAGGAAGCTTCAGGATCGGGACCTTGTCCCAGAGATGAGTAGGCGAGCAATGCAATGCTCAATCCATCAAATGTGCACAGAACAAAACTGGCTGCTATTCATTTGAAGTTGATTTTGAATTTGTTTATTAAAACAAATGTTGATTAAAACAATAGAAGTTTCGAAATTAAAAAGAAAAGTTTTCAGAAAGTTTCGACAGAAGATGCAAGAAGAAAGAAAATACTGTTAATTACAAGTGAAAAAAAATAAAAGTTGGCACCAATGCCATTTGTATCCCCTCATCAAAATTGTGTCATTAATTTAAAGTGCTAAAATGATCGTGGGCACAAATAAGACTATGTCTACTTCTTGCAAATTTTCAGTGGCTGGCTGCCATCTTCCTCGGGCATTACGACAAAAGTTTAGGTGATTCTTGTGTTCACTACATCGTCGTCGTCTGGTTCCAAATCCGAGCAAACGACGATGTAGTGAACACAAGAATCAACAAAACTTTTGTCGTAATGCCTGAGGAAGATGGCAACCAGCCAAAATTTACAAGAAGTGGACACAGTCTTATTTGTGAAAATCAGCGGTAAATATAATAAGTCTTCGAATTATGACTGGATTTGACGTAAACTTTCACAGTAACACAACGAACAGTTATACAGTATACAGTAGTAGATAAATGTTTAGCCTTATTGATAAATCATTTCGGGCTCGGAAATTACTCATTACGCTCACTTTCAAAAACAGGATACTGTCAGTATCTTGCAAATTTTCGATTGTATTTCAACAATTTCATCAGGCAGGGTCAAGAAAATTGAGTCTTCTGGTTACATTTTCGTCTGCTTGCTTGAAAAGAAAAGAATGTCCACGGCCTCCGATATTGACAAGGTAAGCACAACAAGCGGCATGGCCACCTATATATAAACGCTGGATCCAATATTTACAATGTTATGTACAAATGGTGTGGTTCTCACAATAAACAAGGCCCAGGCACATTTATTACTTGCTTCTTTCACTCCATCTTTGCTTCAGTATGCCATCTAATTCATTTCCAAC
>JAHWFP010060545.1:176101-210281 GCA_023313725.1 Lithobius niger | reverse complement strand
TTCACCCATCACTTAGCACCAAGCTTTATGAGCAGTGGGGAGAAGAACTTGGTGTTGATTATAGATCATTGGTGGTGCGTGTTCTGTTTTGGTGCTCGTGTGTATCGATGATGAGCGCGCAATATTTAAATTCTTGTTTTTGCTCATGAAATGTGGTCGAGCAGTGTCGTGAACTTCTGAAGATGGTGAACAGTCCTCTAAAGTTTGTTTAGAATTTACCAAAAATTCAAGTGGACTTTTGTACGCCCGTGAGTTGTGGTAAAGTGTAATTTACTTCCGTAGATGTTTTTAAGCTGCATGTCTAAAAGAAAGATAACGTGTTGTGGTAAATGCTTAGTGTTAGAGACAACCATCAAGCAAAGATAGGCTGCTGAAAATTATTAACTACTGGCAATCCACTACCGATTCCTAAAAGTTAAATAAACAATACTGGCAAAAATAGAAAACGATGAAACTGAAAATAAAGGGCAGGACACAATGATAATTTTTTCTTTGTCTCTACTAGGGCTGGTACTTTCCGGTTTTTTAGTTATCCGTTTAACCATTTTTTTTTTCCGGTTGGTTACACGAAAACCGTTTTTCCGTTTTCAGCAAAAAATACAGCAAAAAAAATATCACCCCTGTGTAATACATTATTAAAAAACAAAGCTGAAAAAAAAATATGATTTAGGCTTGGTAAGACAAGCACAATTATTGACTACCTGTTGCATTTTTTGATTTAAACCAGAAGAAAGTTGACGTTGATAAATTTAAGTACTTAATTTATCAAGAATTTTGATTTATGTAGCCTTTAAAATTTCTACAAGATGGCTTAGGCATATTTACGACAACGTAAGCCAAAAACAAAACAAAACAAAATTTAACACAACGGTTTCGTTAATGTTCCATTCATTTCAAATTACGAGTCAGAAAAATGAGCATGTTTGCGTTTTCGGGTAGCAACGCATTTCATTACGTGTTATGACGCCGCTTCCCTGCCGTTCGCGCTAGATATAGACGAGTCCACTTCTCCATGACGCGGGGAGGGCAGATGCTGGCCAGCTTGTCTTTAACTGGCTCGTGTACGCGCTGGCGATCAGCAGTTTGTTTTGAAGAAAGTAAGCAGCTTCGATGAGACAACAAGCCCATGGAGATTATTTGTAAATAAGCTGCCCCCTACCACCCCGGCTTTCTACTTTCACCGATTTTGAGTGTTTGGATTAGGATGCCTAAATGATGACACTTGGCTATTTCTGGCTTGTTCAACGCGGATTTTGAATAGTGACCGCAGCAAACGTTTTTTGGATATGGGTTTTATAATCCGTATAACCGAACGTGGAATGGTTTCTGGTTTACCGTGTAACCGATCCCAGCCCTAGTCTCTACCATCTTCTTTTCACCCTGTGACAGAAAACTGTCTAAAATTTTCAGTTTTCTCGCTTCCTGAGTAAGCGAGTCTTGAAATCGGTTTTTTTTTTTTTTTGGCTAAAGAAACTGATAATGACTTAAGCTGCAGACGTGAGGTGAGCATCATTCTGGGCAAATTAGTGTTTTGGAACGTTAAAATCTATCAATTTTGTCGAATTATTGGAAGGAAAAAAAAACTACTTTAATTCTCTCGCAGTAACTGCCTTCAAAACTGATACCAGTATAGTAAATATCGAACAGCCTTACAAGTGACAGAATGGTTATTAAAATGTTCACTACTAAACTTCATCGCAGTACACATCTCAACAAGGAAAGCTTGATTTCATGCTTTCCTCATGTTTTTCGTATTTTTCGTGTTTGGTTGGACAACTAAATAATGAGTTTTAGAGAATTTAATTAATTGTTAATGCCTCTTTTGTGTCTAAGATGCCCATGGATCTACATATCCAATCATGAGGCATCCAGTCCAGTGCTCTTGAACTGCTTGGTTAATGGGAAAGTTAACGAAAATATTTAAAGCGCATCCCATTGTGGATCATACAGATTAAGATCTAGAATAGCCTGTGTTGTATTAATTTTGGCTAACTTTCCCTTGCAAGTACAGCCCATCTGTGTGATGCAGGTTCTCTTTAATGTAGCCATATTGCAGACTTGAGTTGGTGCTTGTGACGAAGTATACACTTTCCTCATCCTGCCTGGTGCCAGACCCTCATCCATGGCTGTGGGTTTAAAACTCCTAAAAATGTAGTACAACCCTCACCTGTAGGCTGTAGATATTGTATGTTTGATTATAAGGAGTGTCCACTTATTATATGTTACAGTACATGAACTACAGTATACTGTAAAAAAAAAATTGTTGGTGTATGCTGCTCCTTCGTCTACATGTACTTTGCAACGTTTGATTTTGTTATGTCTACTATTCAAGTTTTAGAACTAGTTAAGTCTGCGTACAGACTTACGCCTGATCCTAATTCTTCAACCCTGGGGCAAATAACGGAGTACACTACAAAACATTGGAAAACGATGGGCACGTAAGACTGGAAAATACTTAAAAAATAAACAAACTCCCATGCCATTGGAACTCTGGTTGCAGTTCAGTTGTGATTCACTGAAATAAAGTACTGCTACCTGTATTACTAGTTGGCCAAATGCATCATTCTGTGGCCACAAAATCTAAATTCGTTTTAGCGGTTGTAAAACAGTAAATCTAGACCGATATCCTTTATAACCTTTGTAAGGACACATGTTTATTCTAGTATAGACATCACTTGTTTTTTATGGCGAAACTTTTAGTACTGTGATAAAATGCTGATGTACGTGCGAGCAGGCTCAATATTCTCGTGTCGAATCTGATCTGCCTTTTTTATTCCTCAGTAATTTTGCAGTTTAAATATAGATTTTGACGTTCCAATATACTGTATTATTCAAATAGTCCCCCACCTCACTTCCGAGTGCTTTCTAAGGTGTCAGTCCGAATTAATTCAGATGAATAAAAAAACAAAACTAGCTCCCAATGTAGATGTGTTAACTGTGAACAATACATAGTAAGAAGGAGCTCTGTAAAGAACAACACTGTTTGAAGGGAGTTGTTTGAGCAGAAATGCCTTCAGTTGCAACTGCGTCATGTATCGCTATCGGATTGCCAGATGAATTATCGGTATCAAAACCAAAAGTTGTATACTGGACAGCCTTGTTAACAATCATATCTTCAGTTGGTTTCAACAAGAGCAGTTTAAAATATAAGGGACTAACTGTGAGCATAAAAAATTGTGCATTCTTTACACAAAAGATAAATACCATTGTTTACCCCAGTGACATTGCATTTTGTGAGATGAGTGTAATTGCTTGCCGTCTTTAGCACCTTGCAACTAGCTGCATGATCGTAGCCTGCACTAATTTTGCTCTAATGTAGTAACATTTATGCCAATAACCCCACCAGCAATTGTTTTTATAAGAAGACATTTAAAGTTGCCAAACAGGTCTGGTAGTAATATGCAGCGTGGTATGCATTTAATTGAATTACTTTCTTAAACAGTTTTATAACCAAAAATAACTGGCTACATTAGAAGGGTTAGTAGTGTAACTTGTGGTCTCCTTAATTTATTAGCTGCAGTGAACAGCGGCCAAAATTGAATCCTCAAAACCAAGTTGTATCCTTAATGTTATAACCAAGTGCACTGAATTAAGATGGCAATTGTGCATTGTTGATTATACAGGAATTATAGTAGGTTATATCCCTCTCAGGGGTAAATATTCTTTGCTAAATGTGAGAATATGTAACTGCTGGAATAAATTTTTATTGTTGGGATAAATTCGAGGGAAATTGCTCATTTTTGTTCCGTTTCCTGTTGTTTTTTGCACTGTTTTGGGAAGAATTCTTCATTTCTAGAATTACAGTTACCCCTGGCTGTTATCGTGTTATAAAATGTGTGCGATGGATGACCTTTTAAAATTATGCTGTCAGGGTCATGAACTTGTATGCTTGCCAGATATTTGCCATTACTACTGCAACTGGTTTTACAGATATCTGGTACCATTTGGGATACAATCTGCCATGGCAAAGTTTTTTTCATATTCACAAAGTTCAGTGATTTAGTGTTTTTTAACTATTGCACAGCGAGAGATATATACATCAATTTGATATTTATGTGCGTAATGCCATAAACATTGGCATGAGGGGGGGGGGGTGAGCAGGGCACAACAGCCTAGCTGCTTAAAGAAGCTTGAGCTGGCGACGACTGGAAAGGGGACTGCGGCAAAATCCCTGCGAGTCAGTGCCGGTCAGAGATTCCAGGCTCCCTCAGCAGCCTTATGGAATATTTCGTCCCCTACCACGAGTGAAGGTTTTCCCAGTTTGCATCCTCGGGTTTGCCCTTCCTCTGCTGTAGCTCTTTCTGATTTTAAACGTCCAGTAAGAGTCAAAATTGAACAAATTTCTATGTACGAGTTTAGTTTGCTTCAAAAGATGTAATAAACAAGAAAAAAACCATATGAAATCGTCTAGTTTAGCATGGCAGCCACACTTGCCAATTTGTGCAGTGCTCAAAGTTACTTTGTTACAAAGTTACTGTGTTCTTTTCATGTTGGATTCGATCTTATCTGGAAAGCTGATTAAAATTCACAAGCTGTACCCGTGTAGAGTATCTGCACATTAACTACCATAGACCGAAATAAACAGTAACGTCACCATCACAACCCAAACACACACACCCGATAACCGCCCGCGCACTTACCTAAACACCTAAACGCACGCAGCTATCACAAATTGAAACAAACAACCAACAACTCTGGCATCATTCCTTCAGCATCACCGCTCCATTAAGTGAAAAATATACAGATTGTCTCCGTGCCCTGTATTATACAAGAAATGTTAAACTGACACCAATTAATGTGGCCACCAGAAAATAAATAAATATACTGTACATTCGTGATGTGTTTTTTTTCTGGGGGGGGGGGGGGGGGGGCGGATATCTGGAAACACATTACCAACTTTTTTCACGTTTCGTGTTATGCAAATTGCAGAAAGATTTTAAATATACACAAAACCTTTAAAACCAATAAGCTAATAACTGGCATGGAGAGAGGTTGATTTCGTAAATGCATCCAGGAGCTCTTGAAGTAAGAGTGGAGGACTCGAATCTAGCATTTGGCCAAATTACAAGCATCAGTTTTTAATTTTCAGCCAATGCATTGAAAAAAAATAGTTAAACATTCTCTATAGACTCGATCCAACATGAAAGTCTCCTTGCATCTATGCACCAACCGACGAGTTAACTTAGCTATGACCACATGAAAACTATTGGCTTTGATCTACCATTTCTAAATAGATTGCAGTTAGTTGTGGGATTTGTATTGCTAATGACAAACAAAATTAGTGGGAAGGAATACGCTTGTAATCCAAGTATATCTGAATATAATCAATGATACGATTGTTTGATTCAGTTTGCATGTACCATCGAGATGGTTAACGATTGACTCTTTTATTTTCCGTGGAGCAGACTTTGTCTTGTTTACCACGGCACTGAAACTGGAATTCCCCATAGCTGTAATATGGTGATTTCACGGCTTGTTGCGTGTGACGATTCACCCCTTATTCTTTTGTAGTACCAAAACACTCCGTAAACTCCTTGGGAACTAGACAACTGTGTGACTGGTATTAGAAAGTGGTCACATTTCTATGCTGAGTATAAATTGACTGTGATGAGAATAATAATAAAAACAAAAAAACTGCAACATTTTGGAAGTGTTGAAGCAGTTTTTGCCAGGTGCACTTAGTCAGCATGTTTTCATTAACAGGGAGGAATAAATGAAATTGTGCGTTGTATATCCCCCCCCCCCCCCCCTTGCACCCTTCCCAAAAATTGCAGGAAAAAAACTAATTTTATGGGAGCACGCTGGAATTAATTTTGTTAAAAATTCATTTCAACTTCACTAATTCTGTGCTGCTCATTTATGCAGATTTCTTTTTAGTTAGATTTTTCTATCAGAATTGAAGGTGTCCTGATTGCCTTCCTAGGTTTTAATTGGTGATGGGTATGATTTCAAAAATGTTGTAATGCATTAGCCTAAATTTTAACTTAACATTGTCGATATTAATTATTTTTATCTTTGCGTTGTAGTTGGTGCCTAATTTGGTGCGTAACTTGAAGAATCTGATCATGGCTGGTTACTCACCAGAACACGATGTTTCAGGAGTCAGTGACCCTTTCCTTCAGGTAGGTGTTCAATTTAAGGCATTTTAGTTTAGATCAGAATTGTTGCATCCCCCCTCCCCTGGTCATAGACGTAACTGTATGGGTACTACTTAGTGTGTCATTAGTTGAAGTTGTTTCTTGTATAACGCAGTAATTGGACTTTCTTTGTTACAGGTTAAAATCTTAAGGTTGTTACGGGTCCTTGGCCGCCACGATCCTGAAGCCAGTGAAGCCATGAATGATATCTTAGCCCAGGTAATGTTTCGGTAAAGGGATTGTGCAACTGAAGTTACGTAGATTTGAAGTGTCATTGTACACATAATTTCTGTGTGAATCTGATATTTAGTTATTTACAATACTATCCAAAGAAACCTTCTTCATAAACATGTTTTGGGGGGAAATGGCTGCAGCCTCTCTGCGGGCCACAACTCTGTACAATGTCTCTGCTAAATAATGTTGGGAGCCAACGATCGTCATGTTAGTTACGTTTGTTCAATTCACACTTTTCCCATGCTATTATTATTTTTTTTTGGCTGTGTGCATTATGACTATAAGAGGTAAATTTGATTTCATACAGTGCCAAAATGTTCCACATAAAAATGTTAAATGACATTGTTTTTCATAATTTTATTAACTGGTAAGGCTATACCAATCAGTTCATCATCTACCAACCAATGACAAACCAAACAAACAATTGAATCGTATTAATACCATAGTGACCAACTACTAATACCGTAAATCGTGGATTAAAAGCCCATGGGCGTATGCAGTTGCTTTGGCAAAAAAAAAAGGGGGGGGGGGCTTTAAATCAAGCATTAGCAATTTTCTAACCTTTCTGGACATATATTACAGAAAATTCGAAGCTTTTGAACGATCTCTGAAAGACCAATTTATACATCCTTTTAATTGCTGTGAAGAAGGGAGGAGGCTAGGTGAGAGATGCCAGGCCTTGTGGAGCTGCTAGGAGCTAAAGGAAAAATCCTCTAATACTACAGGGAGGGAGAAAGGGCCAGTAAACATAGCAAGCAGTACTATCTTTATTCACATCATATAACTTTTAGATAATTTTTTTTAGACAATTTGAGGGGTGGGCTCCACAATTTCATAATTTTGACTTTACAGCATTTTGGGAGGTGGGCTTTAGCTTCAACTGGGCTTTTAATACACAATTTAAGTAGTGGTAAAATACGATATTCGGTTGCATATATACCCCCCACTTCCGGTCACCTAATAAAAGTGGGGGTAATAATGCACTTCCGATCACCTGATGAAAAGTAAGGGGTAATGGCGTGTCTTTCATTTTTTGTCAATCTGGAGGAGGGTGTAAAAGTGGTTTTTACTATCTGTTTTCCGGTTTTCATCGATCTGGAGGAAGGTGGGAAAGTATTTTTTACTTCTTCCTGTGATGTCAATTCCGGTCACGTGATCAAAGTGGGGGTAATGATGTGCTTCCGGTCTTATGAAGAAAGTGGGGACGTCACTTCCGGTTTTTGTCAATCTGGAGGAAGGTGCCTTTTGTTACCTTTTATTCATTTTTAGGTCATTCTGGAGGAGGGTGGGAAAGTGCTTTTGCTATCTTCTATGACGTCACTTCCGATCACATGATCAAAATGGGGGTAATGACGTCACTTCCGGTTACGTGACAAAAGTGGGGGTAATGATGCATTTCCGATCATCTGTTGAAAAGTAGGGTTCCATTTTTCGTCATTCTTGAGGACTGTGGAAAAGTGCTTTCTAATTGCCGGGAAGAAAAATACACTACCTGTAAATTTATTTGCATTCAGTTCCTGAGTGCTTGTTACCCTGGAGGAATTGAAAACGCAGGTACGCCCAGTTCGCACACCCACTCCTGTAAATGGCGCAAGGACAAGCCAGCTGCCATCTCTTTTCCTCCACGTATTCGTCACGGCTGCTTCGCTCTGTTACCCGCCATCTTGGTTATCGTTCGTTGTTCCCGTTCGCCGTTCGTCAATCTTGAAGCCCATCAACATCGCATCGCTCATCGACCTTTGAAGCTCAGCACATACTCCAGCAGTCGCTGCGTCAACATTGCTGCCCTGGCCTTTCGTTGCTCGTTGCTCGTCGGTCGTCGTTCTCGTTCGCCGGTCTTTGAAGCTCATTGCACCGCCCCCCCGCTCCCGTCGCCGTTCAGCGGTCTTTGCAGCTCATCGTACCACGCATCTTCCTGCTCACCGTCTGTCACCCTTGCAAGGCGTGTCATGTCGTCCGCCATTCCCGTTCATCGGTCTTGAAGCTCAATGCAAGCTCCAGCGGCCGCTGCGTCAACGTCGCCGCCGTGGCCGTTCGTCGTTCCCGTTCGCCGTTCCCGTTCGCAGAACCTGCCGCCACTTCATGTAAGAAGGCCCGTTCGCGTTCGCTCGTTCGTTCGTTCGTTTGCTCGCTGGTCGTCCTCTCAAGAAGGGAACTTTTTCGGCTTCCTGATTTATCATCACTCATCTCGTTTTGGACGAAGATTTTCATCTTTTACATACTGCGTCCCCCTCATTATGCAAGTGAAGCATTCACCGTTCGCCGTTCACCTGCTATACAAGGAAGGTTCCCGTCCGTCCCTGGTCGTTCGTCGTTCGCCATTTCCGTTCGTCGTTCTCGTTCGCAGAACCCGCCATTTCTACGGCCTCCCTGAACTATCAACGCTTATCATGGTTTGGACGAAGATTTTCATTGTTTTTGCGTCCCACTCATTATGCAACTGAAGCATTTATTATTCGACATTCACCTGCTACACAAGGAGACTGCCGTTCGCCCTTCTTCCAGCCCTTGGCATTGTTATTCTTCCGACCACTCGGAAACTGATTCCCGTCACTCATCCATTGTTGCATTTTTTCCCGTTGTGGCCGCCGCATGACCTGCCGTTCGTCGTTCCCGTTCGCAAGATGTGCCGTTACATGAAGATTTCTTCGATTCGTCCGTTCGTTTGTTGGTCCCCTATTGACAACGTTTTCTCCTACTTAAGAAGTTGTTGTCTGTCCGGTCATGGCATCGTTCGTCACCGTTCATTGCACCGCTCACCCCGCAATCAACGCCATCTATGCTGCTGTCTCTGCTGCTGCTTTCATGACCATTACTCGCAGCCGTCATTGCATCTGCCCCGGTGGACTGCCACCCAACACGCTTTTCACGACCACTGCTTACAGCCGCCGTTCGCTTGTTCTCTTGCCGCCATCCTGTTTTATCCATTCAAGCCGGCAAGAAACCTCCATTCGCCGCCCGTTGGCTCGACGTTTGCTGCCGCCGCCGCCACCCGTTCATGCTGCCGCTGAGTCAACATCGTCACGAGACGACCGTTGCCCGCTCGCCCGTTACACCAAGAAGACCCCCGCTCGCTCTTGTTCATTGCTCGTTCGCCGCTCACCACTACAGGTTTTTGATGCGTTCGTTGTTTCTTTACAGATTATCCCTTCGGGTAGGAAAACCTCCACAAAAGATGACTGCCATAAGTTAGAGGCTTCTCTTACACATCGTGGCCACCATTTGCTGCACCGTACGCCTCATGATTGATGCCACCTATGCAGCCCTCTTCCGGGAGACTTCTTCCTTCTGGCCTTCCAGCCCATCACGCTCGTCACCTCCTTCAACGTCCTGATTGAACGAAGATTCTCATCCTTCCGTTCGCCCCGTTTTGCATCAGCCAAGCAGTGGACGCTCACCGTATCTGTCACTGTTCTTCTTCATCCATTTCACCGCTTGCAAGCTCTCTTAGAGAATCTCTGCTCGAGCCCATACGCCGTTCACTGGCCCGACTGTTGTTCACAAGCCACTTACCGCTCACAGCCCGTTCATCACTCGCTGCCCACTCGTCGGCGTTAAGTCCGCTCGCCTGTTCAACCACCCTTCATTCACAACCGAAGTTAGACTCATCTTCACACCAGTGTCCAACACTCACAGCCGAAAATGATTCCGACTCACCCTCGTTGATGGCCAACAATCTCTCCAACCTTTACATCGGCATCTCACTTCGTTGCCCGTATGCCGTTGGTCGTTCGTCGATTGTCCCACTAATTAAAGCTCGACGACCGCCACCTGCAGCCCGTTCGTCGCTCGCTCACCTTTGCAAAACCGCCCGACGTTCGCAAGCTTACCCGAAGAATCTCTCCTCGAGCCCGTTGCCGTCTGCCGGCCCAATTGTCTTTCAAGCTGTTCGCCGCTCACAGCCATTCGTCGTTCGCAGCCCACCCGTCGACAAGCACCCACTTGCCGAGAACACCTCGCCCGTCGCTGGCCCGGCCGCCGTTCTTGCTTGCCGTCATGGTCATTTGCTCCTGTTATCCGCCACTCACTTCTCGTTCGTCGTTCCCGTTCCCGTTCGTCGATCTTGCAGCCCGTCATCTTTCCTGTTCGCCGGTCTTCGAATCTCTTCGCACCGCCCACCACTCCCGTCACCGGTCAGAGGCCTTTGCAGCTCATATCACCGTGCATCTTCCCGCTTGCTGTCTGTCTGCCTTACATAGCATGTCACACTGTCCGTCATTCCCGTTGTTGCTCGTGACTGCCGCATCTTCGGTTTTCGAAGCTCAGCACTAGCTCCAGCATCGCTGCCCTGGCCGTTCGGACGCTCGTCGATCTCGTTCGTCGTTGGCCGGCCATTGAAGCTTGCCGCACTTATCATTCCCGTTCGTCGTTCGCGTTCGTGAGGTTCACGACATCGCTCATTTTCGGCCGGCTGCCGCTCTCACCGCATGTGGTTTTGAGTTGCGATTTATATCTCGGCAGCCCCCCCCCCCGGCTTGTCCTGTTCATCGTTCGTTATCCTTCACTACTCGGCCCCCCACCTGCTGTCGGCTTGCCTCTCTCTCGCTCCCAGTTCTCCCCTCCTCTCATCACACTTGGACGCTCCCTTCCGCTTTCCCGCCAAAACTTCTCATCCCTGCGAGTTTTTCCCGTGCCAATGTCTTCTCATCATGTCCATCATGGCGCGCACACGCGGTGGCAAGACTCAGTGTGCTCCACTCCGCAAACCGGACTCATGTAATTGTGCTCCGATCCTCTCAAAAATCAAGAGGTACGAAGCTGTCGAAAATTAGCAAGACTGTGAGTGTCTTCTGTATGAAATTGCAAAGATGGAAGGTGGAAGTTGTTTCTTCAACCGTTTCATGTTTTAGTGATGTAGTGATGTTTTTGCTGATACGTGGATATATCCCTATTTGTGTGGGCACAAAGCAAGGATGTTTTGTGCTTTTGGCCTAGTTGACAAAATGTCCAATATGAAATTTACCCGAGTCGCAATGTTCACGTCGCCCCCCCCCCCCCGATAATCATTCACCTACAGATGTTGAACGTGTAAATTCCGTGTTAGACTGTGTGACGGTCGTCTACAGCACCGACACCGCAATTGCAATATTGATTCAATATGGCTCATATAGTTGGTTGCGTTCAGATATTAAGACGAGACCCCTACGTAGCCTTCTCTAGCTATAAAGTAATTTTAATCAGTTACAGCGGGAACATTCTGCGTCTTTGAATTTGTATGCTAGTTCTCTTCGATGTGGATTGAATTCGGCAGCATTTGCTGTTGACCCGATAGGAATTTGTTTCCAAAACATTTTTAGTGCTATCCGAAAATACTGACATTTAGTTAGTAGCTTGAAATTGTTTATTTTAAATACTCAATACTCAAAGACGTTAAATTTTACTGTACTAGGCTCCCATAGCTCACCACTGGCTTGCGCACATGCTCACTACTAGTATGCAACGCCACGTGTCAGACGTATGCCTTCCTCTCTGAGTCAAAATGTCTCAGACCTTACTGAAATGCTCCCGTCTGCTGATGCCAATTCAATTCATGCACGCACCGAAAGACTCTGGGTGACAGACACCATTGGTGTCGCAAGTGTCGATGCTTCCGTTTCTTGAACGATCCATGTGATATTTGCTTGTCTCGCACCGCTAAGGAACTGAAGTTGATTTTGCAGACATGGAGAAGGACTGACTAGCGTCGCCTGTGTACAGCCTGTCTTATGGCTAGCCCTGCTTCGTCTGGTACTGTGACTAGTTCTGTCATGGTTCGTACTCCTGCTTCTGCACCCCCGTCGAAAGTTTTGTTGTGTGCCGACCCCAATTTAAAAACCGCGGCACAACGGACGACAGAGTAAGTTAGCAGCTTTGTCCAGGGAGGATGAACATGTTTGCTTCAGTAGAGATGGTTTACTGTGGCTCTATCTGCTGGTTGAATTTTGAGCCAAGAATCAGAGTCCAGGTGAGGCCCTGCAACCCGTTGTTCTCAAAGCCTTGGCTCGAGTGGTGGACCCTTCGACAGGTGAATGTTTGCAACGTCCTGTTCGCGATCGCGACTTGAAAGCTTACTTCAAGTACACCCACTTCCAGCTTCGACACAGCCGCAACAAGACAGAACCTCACCTCGGACTCTTGTGTTTGTCTTTGTGGATAAAACATCTGTGACCCCCACTCTAACTCTGGGTCCTTCAGTGAAAATCGCGATTTGGATGTGTGAGGCAATTCGTCGTGCTTACGATATCGTCCCCAATCTTCGCCCGGATGTGCGGGTGCACGAATTGGGAGTGTTGGCTTCAGCTTAGGCATTCACAACCTGTGTGCCTTTAGAAGAGGTTGTGACCACCTGGCGCAATAAGAATACTTTTCAGTCACTACATACGTTGTGTTGTGGCTGTATAGGCAATACATAAATGAAAGTACATGTATGGCTTGCACCGCAGTGGCAAGAAGTAATAGTGGGGAAGAAGTGTTTTCAGATAAGAGTGAAAACGTTAATTTTAAAGATAAAATTAGTTTATACTTCCTAAAATACTTACATTTAATGTCAACCCGCCCACCGTCCCGCTTTTGCTAAACAGGTATGTTCTGCGAACGAAATGTGATGGGAGTGGCGTTTGCATGCAACTAGTGAGCATGCGCTCCAACCGGTGGCGTGCTATGGAAGTAAAAATTTAAGGTCTTTGAGCCTTGAGCATTTACATAACGAGTTAAAGCTCTTACCTTTAGTTAAGTTAAAACTAATTTTATCTTTAAAAACGTTTTAATTTACTGCTGCAATAAACCCCTCATTGGGCCCAGTCGGCGTCGGTGTGGGCCTTCGGGCTTAACCCGTAGAATTTACGTACGGAAGTTTGTGACGAACAGGTTGGGAACTTTAACTGTTAAGTATCAGAAAGTCTTTTGTTCGGGGAAAGTAAATATCATCTAGGCGTGCGGCGATCATTCGACCGCGTACAAATCCAGATAGTAGCTGCTACGCATGTAGGAGCATTGACCTTGACTGCTCCCTGTTCATTGAGCCCATCCTCCTGCCCAAGCACAGTTCATCGAGCACGAGTTCTCCAATTGATGCGAATTCAGCATGATTTTACACGAAACCAATTCTGAAATGGCTCTGACAGCCAACGCATCTGTTCAATAATTGTTTACCGATGGAAGGAATGTCAGCCATGGTGGCGACGTGTCAGCATGGGGTGACGTTACTGGAAGTAAACATACTAGCTCGGGTGACTGCTTTAAGATCAGCCGGGACAAGTCATCGAGTGTTTGTCAAGTCAAGCCAAGTAAGCAGACGAAACGTAAGCATGAATCTGTTGTGGCAGAGAAAGTTATGCATTCCCAGAAAAAGAGTTTACCTTATAACGTTAGGGTTTGGCCCGAGGAAAGGTAGATGCTCGTAGGCATAGAATTCTGGCTCTAGAGTGACCCGGAAAAAAGAAGTTAACAGTCCATCCAGAATGTTCATTGGCGATTCTAACTCTGGTATGGCCCGAGAAAAAGGAAGATACTCATCCATCTAGAAAGGACTATTCTAAAAATGGCTTGTCGCTTTGAAAATTAGGTCAGGAATCATATTCGTTACTACAGTTCATGCACAATTATAAAACGAAATAAAAAAAAATATCTTTACCAATATCTTCTGCAAATTTTCGACGGACAGTAATCTGGAGATGTCTGGGCTCAGACGACTGTCTTCATCAGGCAATCACAAAAAATTCACGTCACTTTGTTATTTTCGATGGTCTGCTCGATCTTCTGCTGTTTAAATCTGAGGCCACGATTAGCCTCCACCATACAGACAACTCAAACCGTTTCTGCGCTATTTCCTAGTGAAGAAAACATTCTAAAAATAATAAATAGCCTTACGCAGAACCAGTTTGAGTTGTCTGTATGGTGGAGGTGGTGCATTCAATTCGATTCAGGTAGTCAAATGGACCTTTGGATCAGGTGTGTGGTAAACTTGACATTCGTGCAACCTTCACGGAGGCAAAGTATTGGAAGGCAGAATACTGCTTTAAGATCATTTCCGCAACCTGGTAATCCCAAGGGACAAGTCGCGTAAAAGGACAGGAGTGGGGTTAATAACACATGTGTTATGTAATACCAGGGGGGCTCTTGGAGGTGCAAAAACGAGAGAACATGTGGTGACGGGCAGTTGTGAGGAACTGATATGGCCTGACTGATGAATCAGTCCGGTATAGCTTTTCATAAGGTGGCTCCTTTGTAGTGTGTACTGTGGAAACATTATACCAAGAACAAAAATTAACTGGTTCACGGGGCCTGCCTGGTGGTCAAACTTGCGCCTGTTCATAGCTTTTTATTTGATAGTGCAAGATAAATTTATTAATGTAGGCTACAATGAAGTGATTCAGTCAGCTGAAAATCAGTATTACTTAGCCTAATTTGGCATTCAGTTGTCTGGAACTCTGAAATTATTCATCACGCTAACTTTCAAATTCTAGATATGGTCTACATTTTGCAAATTTTCGACTGTATATCAATTTTCAACAGTTTTCATCAGACACGATCAAGGAAAAATGAGTCCGCTGGCCACCTGAGAACCGAACTTTTTTCATGTCCTTGCTTTACATATTTTTCTTCTTAACTTTTAAAGAGCTAGAGCAAGTTGGGTTTTGGAACATTAGAAAGCTGTACAAAAAAAAATAAAAAACTTCTAATGGTGTACTGAAATGGATCACCAAAGTTGGCCAAAATCATTTCTGCTCGGTACTGCGTTATTATTTGGACAAAGTAGGTGCTCATACTTATCACCAGGTAAATTGTGACCTGGGAGTGTTTATTAATGTAGACAAAACATGACACATGGTAGGTGAACTTATGGGAAGTCTTGTACGGGCCAAATTGTGTAAATTTAGAAATGCTGTCTATCCAATCTTGTCGGCATTGTTGGTTTGGTAGTGTGCGTGCCAAATAGTTGAATAAAAGGACACTCTTATTACCTGTTGCTTAACAAGCTCTATTAAGCTCCCATTGTTTCTTTGAGAGAGATAAACCTCATGAATGACACAATGCCATTTTTTTTTTGTTCAGGTCGCAACAAATACAGAAACGAGTAAAAATGTTGGGAATGCCATTTTGTATGAAACTGTACTCACCATTATGGACATCAAGTCAGAAAGTGGTCTTAGGGTAAGTAGTTGAAATTGCCATGCATTTATAAATGGAACAGAACGAGCCATCACTCTGCCATTTCAACGCCTAAAACTTAGAAACACAGTAAAGTAGAAATGTCAGGGAGAAATTTTTCAAACAAATTTGCAAAGCAGGGCAGTAACTGCAACACATACATTTTTTAGCTGTACGTCTGCAACAAACACACGTTCCCACTTGACAGTGGGACTGTTCGTCATTCATTCTCATCTTACTAAGGTTAACAACCTGTGATCTGTGGTAATGCTTAATGTTTTAAAGTAGAATTTAAGGAAAGAAAAACCTTACGTGCTGTGATTTGTTTACTTCCCCTATGCCAAATGTGCTGGCATTGATCGACTTGAAACAGTGAATTGTTTAAATATGTGGCACCCCCATTCAACCCATCCAGGGCATTGTAAAAAAAAAAAATGGCAGTGCTGTTCACTTTGTCTGGTCACTAGCAGTGTTAGGGCTCACTAACACTGTGTTGTTATCATGTCCTAATTACTATCCTTTAATAAATTAAGGTCTACTATGTACTCATCATATTTGTTTGCAGAAACTAGTAGTCTTCCAATCTTATGCTCTCCCCCCTCCCCACCCTCAGCACCAGAAACTGGCGTCTTTCTGACGGTACTCTGTCGGAGTAAAATAATTTACTCGAGAAATATTTAGCAAAAAGTGCGTGTTCACCCAGAATTTGTGCGTCAAAGCAAAACTTTTTGTGTTAATTCTTTTTTTCAGGTTCTAGCAGTTAATATATTAGGCCGGTTTCTTCTAAACAATGATAAAAATATAAGGTAAAGTTCATGACATTCATGGTAATTTCTCATGAATATTTGTCATTTGCCGTTTGTATGTATTAAACCAAAGCAATGTGCTATTTAGGTACATTGCTTTGAACACACTCCTGAAAACGGTCCATGCAGATCACAATGCAGTACAGAGGCATCGAAGTGCTATTGTTGAAAGCTTGAAGGATCCTGATGTTACAATAAGAAAGTAAGAATTTTTAATTTTCTTTTGTCCATAAAATCCCATTTAAATTATGATGGTCATAAATACTCGTACATTTTTGTTAATATGTTCTGCGTTTGGAATGAGCAGTATTATCGATAGCAATCCGTTCACGATTAGCATTACCCATTAAAAGAGTGGATTTCCCTTTTTACGGACATTTCTAAATTAAAGATGTCCTCTATATAGCAAATTTTCTGCCATTGTCTGGCGTTTTCTACCGGCTGCTCGAAGTCAAGTTGCCTGTCTCGTTACATGCTTGATTTATAGTTCGTCCATCATCAGAATTTTAAAATGCCGGCATGGACGAACTGTAAATCAAGCATGTGACCAGACAGGAAACTTACATTCGAGAAGCCTGAAGAACACTGCAGGCAGGGGTCGAAATCTGCTAGATAGAGGACTATCTTTAATTTGGAAATATGTGTAAAATGGAGAAATTCCTCTCTTTTGAAGGTATTGTTGATAACGTGTTCAACGGTAGCGGTCGTCATAGCAACGGTATTTTTCATGATTAACGGTAATTAAAAAAAGAATGAAAACCATTACAGTAAACCTCTTTACCACAAGTCTTTAAAAGTAAAACGATCACTTTAGCATGGAATTTTGGTTCAGAAGCCATTGTAGTAAGAAGGTTATCCTAGTTCTAGAGTAATGAAGTTTAACAGTAACTGTTAAATGGAAAAATTTATATTTTGAATTTTGGTTAAGTTTGCTATTTTCTTTGTTGGATGGGTTTAATGATTTCTTTGTATATACCATGTTTCTTTAATAGCTTCTCTATCACATGTCAGTCTGGTGTTTTGCTATGTGAAGAGACCTGTACAATATGGAAAAAGTGTTCTTTGTATGGAGATGTTCCATGTACAGAGGTTATTAACATAGAGGAATTCGCTCCTTACGAACAGAAGGTGGCCCAACCAAGTAGTTCAAAATTGTTCTCTACAGGAAAAAGCAAGCGGCTACAGCGACTGCCTAGTCGTACCGGTCTTCTGTACAGTTCCTCCACTTCCAATGTTGAGAAGCACCACCTCTATCATTCACTACAACAGCTATCTCTATTAAACTAATCTAAAAGCAATAGCCATCACAATTGTCGGTTAAAAATGTGTAAGCTTTTAGGCCTGTTTTACATTTTAGGCGTAATTGTCAGCTTTTAGGCCTAATTTTAACCAGCAGTTTTAATTTCGTAAGCAGCAGCTAACGGAGATATGGATTGTATAGTAAGCCTATTCATTTTTGCAACACGGTGCGCCTTCAGGCACACAGTTATAGTGTTACAATGTAGCGCGCGACGTAGCCTGTATATTAGGGAAGTGACGAGAGAGACGCTGTTGATGAAGCCAACAGTGACTCGTATCAACTTGACGTTGCCATGGTAACATTATTTTTAGGCCTAATTTTCATTTTTTAGGCCTAATTTTAAAAATGCAGTTTTAATTTCGTAAGTAGAAGATAGGCCTAATGGTGAATTTGGTTTGACGGTAAGCCTATTCATTCATGCAACAATGCGACGAGACTATTTAAACGAAGCTAAAATCCATTTGTTTTTATTGAGGATTTTAATTTAGGATTGTAATTCGACGATCAAGTGTTATTATTTAATTTAGTTATGTCGAAGAAGTCTATTAGCTAGCTATGAGGAAGTAACAATGTTTTAATTTGCCATGTTATTTAACTAACTTCTCACACTGAATCTAACGTTGTAAACAATGGTCGTCAATATCTGGTACTGTTGCGAAGTTGAAAAAAAGCGACGGACGGACGGACAAAGTTGTTGCAATAGTCTTCTCAGCCGGTACGGCTGTACAGAAGACTAAAATACTTCTTCACAGGTTCTCTATATCAACAGTTCTGTAATGCTATTACACTAAGCAAGAAGAAATTTCTTATGTGGTGATGTTGTATGAAGTATACATCCCTGTGCGCAACGAAGTCCTTAATAAATTGACTTTGTTTGCAGGCGTGCCATGGAATTATGTTTCGCTCTAATCAATGCAAGCAATGTTCGCACCATGATGAAGGAACTACTAGTCTTCCTTGAAAAAACTGATGCAGAATTCAAGTCTGTGTGTTCCTCCAACATCTTCATTGCAGCCGAAATGTGAGTGTAAATAAATGGGGCTCTGGTGTATGACTGGTCTTACTGTTATACACGTGTGTTTCTGTTTCTGCTAAAATGACATCTGACAATTGACATTGTGTTTTGTGTTGTGGATGATGTCATTTGATCCGGCATGTTTGAAAGTGATGGAGAGTTATTCAAGCTGGATACAGTGTGCGTTTAAAACAATAGTGTGTCCAAATTTCTAATTATTATTACTAGAACCGTCTGACACCCATTATTTTGGTTCTGAAATTGATGCCTTGGAAGAAGCGGCTTAAACGGAGATATTGCACTGATGATAAGGACAAAAACGTTTTTCTTCTTTATCGGCTATTTTTCGTATTGGTTAGGCACTGGTTTCTGTAAAGTTTGTAGTTAGTTGTCTGACTGTGAGTATGTGTGGTGATCTTGGGATTATTTTTTGGGATTTACCGTAAATCGTGGATTAAATGCCCATGGGCTTATGCAGTTAATTTGGCAAAAATAGGGGGTGGGCTTTAAATCAAGCATTATCAATTTTCTAACCTTTCTGGACATTTATTACAGAAAATTCGAAGCTTTTGAAAGTTCTCTGAATGACTAATTTTTACATCCTTTTTAATTGCTGTGAAGAAGGAAGGAGGCTTACGTGAGAGATGCCCAGGCTTTGTGCAGGTGCTAGGAGCTAAAGGAAGAGTCCAGTATTACTACAGGGAGGGAGAAGGGGCCAGTAAACATAGCAAGCAGTACTACCTTTATTCACATCATATAACGTTTAGGTAATTTTCCGTAGAAAAACGACAATTTGAGGGGTGGGCTTTAACTCCATTATTTCATGATTTTGACTTTACAGCAATTTAGAGGGTGGGCTTTACATCAACTGGGCTTTTAATACACGATTTACGGTATTTGTAGCTTTTGCTAAACATAAGAACTACTTAGGCTATTACCATTCTAAAGCTCACAAAAAAAAAGGTTAGAATGGTACTCTTGAATGCCATCGAAACTGTTAAAATATTTTGCCAACACGTAATTTGATACTACTGTTGGTATCGAACAGCCTGGCGGCAGTTGAAGACGGCCGTTTGAGTACGGTAATATTTATCAATTTCAAAGTATATGTTTACATTTGATCGTCCTTATGAAAAAGTATTACTTAGTTTGCAGGCCGAAATCGTCTTGTGCGTGTCTCATATGTTTGTTGCGAGTTTGCTACAGTAAATATGTTTGTATTTATGTTTGTATGTTTGTGTTTGCTACAGTAAATATGTTTGTATTTATGTTTGTATGTTTGTGTTTGTTTGTATGTTTGTATTTTTTTTTTATGTTTCAGGTATGCGCCAAACAAAAGGTGGCACATAGACACTATGATGAAAGTGTTAACAACGGTATGTTGCAGTTAAACCATATTTTAAACCATATAACTTATTAAACGAAAATTCTTTTATAACTTCCTGCATGATTTCAAAACCCCTACCTTGGTCTTTTTTTTTTTTTTTAGGGAAGAAAACAAATTTTGTGACATCTTGTAGAATCTTATTTACTTAAATTTCGTGGTCAAGTGAAATATTTTCCCTGAATTTGATCTCGCCAACATCTTTCTCCCCTCCTGTCAAGCCTAATTGCAATATATTTTTAGAATCTTATACGGACGCACATGGCTCATTTTCCTCATCCATGCTTGACTTCCGACAAAGGGATTGTGCAACCGCACGCAGGTGGGCCGACTGTGCCTTCCTTTTCGTTGAAGTGCTTTTACACTTCAGGAAACTTTAGTTCTTAATGCAGCGCGGACAGCAAACTGCTGATGGTTACTTGGGGTTGCCCTCTGCGCATCATTTCTGTTCAACAATGGCATCACATCACTTCCGGGTTGATTACTCCTGCTGTTGCAAAATGGCAAAGGAATAAGTAATGCTTTGTAGTGTACTCAAATTGTTTTCAAAGATAGTGAAACCTTAAAAATTCCAAAACGATATTTAATTTAAAGGTTCATATCGAAAAAAGTAATCAAAACCCAACACGCAATTATTTCAAAACAAAGATACAGCTAGTACTGCGACTTTTCGACACACCATAGAAGAACTGCTAGGCATCCACAAAATTGTAGAAACCTTTTTTTACATTTCAGCACACAACATTTTAACCAAAATTTAAATTGTCATGGTGCTCTGTATATTTGTTTTGAAATTGTGCATTGTGTTTTGGTGACCTTTTTCGATAGTGAAACCATAGAAGATAAGAAATTATCCTTTAGAAGGAACAACTTCCAACATCTAAGACAGCATTTTGAACAAAACTGTTGATCCGTTGGATGACTCAATTACCGGCAGAAATCAGTCGATCCAACGATATGATGGATATTTTTGTAGGAAAAGTCAATGTGCCCCATGAAAAAAGTCCAAGCTCTCGGCAGTTGAAGCATTCCTTGTTCGCCTTTCTGTCCTTCTTGGGTTTGGTACCCGTCGCCGATTCTTGCGTAGCCGCCAAACCTTCACCGGAAAGCTGCGTTGCTTGAACTTCCTCCGTTGCCGCTGCTGTAGAGTTTTGAGAAGTGACGTTGATACCTGTTGCTGCTGAAGACACCTTGACGCTGTGCGAGGACTGGTTCTTATTCGGCTTGGTTGCTTGTCTTTGGGCTTGAGACGTTCTTACCTGCTCTTGTTGCCTGACATCCGGTTTGGTCGGTTCTGTTGGGAAACGCATACTACAAGGCATGTCATCAATGGCCGTGAACAGGGCATCAAAGGTCTTTACCCCTCTCACCGTTAAGAAATTCCTACAGCGGTCATTCATTTGATCAATAAGCATCTCAACGTCTTCACTCACCCTCATTGCCACGTTTGTTCATTTTCTTGAATTGCGCATACATTTTGTTGACAAAGTCCAGTGGTGGTTCATGTCTTCCCTGTTGCCAAGAATTCATGATAATCAGCCTGCCTCTGTCTCTTTTAGGACGCTTGTATGCCGCCTTTAATGCCTTGACAATTTCTTGCCAGTTGCACAGTGGAGCACGCTTTGCTTGCCACCAAGTCCAATATTTTCCTTTCAAATGCGCTGCCGTAAGATATACAAGGATGTGCCTGCAAGCTTTCTTTCTTCCACAAAGACCATCATATCTTGAATCCACCCAGAAAGATTGGTGTCATTATTAAGATCCTTCCGCTTTAAATGCCACGAAGCTAACGCTGAAGCCAAATCTCCTGTTGCTGGCGAAAGCGCAGGGATTTTAGTGACTTGCAATGAGTTATTACAATCCGAATTCGTGCCCCTATGAGATTTGCTATCATCACGTAAACTTGGCAAACTAGGACTGGAGGTTTGAGTTCCCGTAGAAACAAGTTGATTAATTTTTGCAGTGATGCCTTTATTAACTTGATATGCTTGTGTAGATTGGTGATCTTTATTAGCATCCTGCCGAGGGTCAGGGTTGAGAGTTTCCGGTGACAAGGAGAGATTGCTATAGTCTTGCAAATCTGACTGCACGGCGATAGTGGTGCCACCTCGCGCCGCAGCTTGCGTAGCAAAACGCTCTTCCCACGGCTTCCCCAACGCATCCACTGACTGGTGCACAGATACCAATAAATCACTTTTAATTTCATACAAAGCATGATCAGGTTGTGTCATTAACTGCAAAGCTTCCTATTTTAAATGCAGTGATCGCAACTGCTCTTCAAAAACTTTACTTAAAAGCTTCGTGCAAATCAAAATGTTGCTCTGGCTCCGATATTCTCGAAATATCGATCGGCAAACTAGCTGGCGAGCGACGCGACGCAAACGGGGAGGTGTCACCCTCTAGCGGCAAATTTTCGCAACCGTGCGAAGCGAGAGGAGGAACCTGCTTGGCCGATGTCACAAACGAGCCACTAAAATTAAGCTCTTCCACGTCAAAACTTGCATTTGCATGCCTAAAGTTCGTTAAGCTCGATGCAATAACATTAAAGCTCGAATTAACTGCACCAAACCCGTTGTTTTCTATGAAAAACCACCGGAATACAGCAAAAGTTCAACTTGGTGTGGTTAGCGCAACCAATGATCATCGCACTTCCGGTAAGCACAACAAAAATTGACCCAACTGGTTTAGAATGTCGCTTACAAGAATACCCATGATTCAGTTCGTAACCGCCAAAGAGAATTGCCGCCAATTTCCTTGACAATCGTTGCTAAGCGCTGCTAAGCGTCTGTCCGGGGGGAATCTACCGTAGCAACTGGACAAATTTACGAAAACGATTCGAAATAAATCAATTTCAAGCATGAGAGTTCCAAAAGCAACGTTATTCATATGATCTAAACTGCAGTGACTGTCCTTGTAAGTTGAACATCACAAGAAAGACATGAATTTTGACGTGAATCGTAATAGTAGCGAGTGTCTCCAACGTGAAAATGCTAACGGCAAATTTTGACCACAACGTGCTTACGATTCAGTAATTTAAAATTCTCTGCAAGTCTTCGTTCATACAACAAGCAACATTCCATTTTAGATTCCAAAGAATAAGTGTTCATTAAATTTTACGCTCAAATTGCTTTGAATCTTTGCCAATTTCACCACAGCACCTGCGGCATGTTGTCCAGGCCACCATAGCGCATACCACTTACGTACTCGTCTTGAAACGGACGCCAAAAAAAATTCTTCCAGATTTCAGTTCTTGTTCGTGTGCCAAAATTGTGATGTTCCCCTTAGTGCCCGGATCGGGTTCATCACGAATTGATGGAATGGTGACTCGGATGGTTGATTATTAATGCGATTTAATGTGATTAGAATCCAACATTATTTTTAAAAATGTTGAGATTCATACTCTGGAACGTAGCAGACGACATTACTTACGCATGGAGGAAAAAACGCAAATTCCAGACAGGCAAGAACGATTTTAGGGAGGCCAAGTTGACGTCAAATTCGAATCTAATGGACTGTAAAAGAGGTGGTACTGTTTGGAGTTTTTATTACGTGCCTGAAGATGATAGTCGGCTAGGTTTTTCCATCCATTGACTATCGAAAATTCGCCAAAAATTTTAAAATCGTTCTTGCCTGTCTGGAATTTGCGTTTTTTCCTCCATGCGTAAGAATACAACCTCCAGACGAACGTCTGGCGAAGCCATGTTTCTCCATCTCCTTCTCCAAGAAGTGCCCGAGGGCAAATGCTTAGATACGGTAGTTGGCTGCGGGCAAGTCAAGGAGGGCCAGGTAACTGTCAAGGCAACGGCGTGGGGGAAGGCAACCATGACAGCATTTCGCGAGGTGGAGAATATGAAAGAAATAGGTGGTCGCCAATTGGGCGCTGTGAAATGGGGCAAACGATGCCCGTAACAGATTAAAATGATTAAGAAGAGTTACACCATGACTATATGAGAATGTGAAGAGATATAAGGTACACGATAACTCTAGGAGAATGTTACGGAAAAACGGGTACACGATGACCGGTGATGATGTGCGTATTTGAATAAACAGGCAAACGATGCGTTGAGAGTTACCATAACTCCAGAGCCAGAATTACACGAAAACTCAGAGCTTTATGCGTTAACGCGGGAAAAAAAAGGTGTGACATACATATAAGTTTCAAATATTTACTATTGCTCTGAGTTGCGATAGCGGTGTACGAACTGAGACAGAAAACGTAGTGAGTGGCGGACGATGCCATGTTTCCTGCTGCTCCGGGGAGTAGGGCAGTGATGGACAAATAGTAACATGAGAATGCTGTTTGTTGTTCCATTTTGGCGGCCGAGGGGAAGCGGCCTGGTAGCGGTGTTGGCTGGAACTAAAATTTTACGCTGGAAATTAAATTGTGTGCAGGCCGATGAAGCTTTAGTGCTGCGTTCGTACGCATGGATTTGCACGTGGGACATTCAATGTCTAGAGTGACTGGAACTGCCTATAGTTGATTGTGGTGAAAAGCGAGAGGCACGGTGTTAGGTTGGTAAACAACGCCAGTTGCATTCATGGCCGAGTGAGGTTTAGGCCTAAAAGCATGATAGTGGTTAGGCTTACAGGCTGATCGGTCTCGTACTACGATCGAAGTAAGTAATGAAGTGTAGTTATTGTTCCAAGCTGCGATAGACGTTAGCAGTCTGCCGAAATGGACCTTCTGCCGTAATTTTGACCGAATTTGATTTCTGAAACTAAGTGGTTCGAGAATCATTTTTAAATCTTAACAGTTAGAGTGGGAGCAACCGCAATGGTGGTCGGGAGCAACCGCAATGGTGGTCGGGAGCAACCGCAGTGGTGGTCAGGAGCAATTGGTCGGATCATTTTAACCCATAACCGCCTAGATACGAACGTACGCCTTCAACGTATAACAGCGAAAAACTAAGTCCCAGCGCAAGCTTTGTGAGGGGTCCCCGGGGACCCCGAGCAAAGCGGGCACTACCAGCCCAGTGGTCAGCGTCGTCGGCTCCAAACCAAGAGAATACCGGTTCGAACCCGAGAACCGACCCGTAAAAAAAAAGGTCTGAAAGTTCTTTCAGGCGGTTATGGGTTAATGCCTGGGGGGGCACTACGACTATTTCCATAAATAAATAAGACATTGGCCTTTAGAGTGAGGCATGCATATTTTCCTGTGGTGATAACGAAAGATGATGCGCTGCAGAGTGCTGTAATTAGGGTGACGTGTTGTATGCATTGCGTAACATCAAGAAGTTACCCTATAAATTATTGGTAACGTTAATTACCTATTGATTCTTGGTAACATGATTAGTGAAACTACGGTCAGCTGTGAGAGATGCAATGAGCATAGGAGTTCGTGGATGTGTCGTGCAAGTGTGAGACGGGATGAAGTGAGTCCTGTCAGTGCGCTATTTATTATAGGCAGGGTTAAAGGGGCATGTTGCGAAGTGGTTAAATCGCAATTAAAACTGATTTGTTATGTGGCACATAATCAACGCAATTCGGGTGGGAAGGTAGGGGCCTTAGGGCTGATCTTGTTGAGATAAACATGTTGTAAACCGGTTACGGAGGGCTACACCCTTGTTGTGAAGTGGAACAGCTGACAGGTGCTGCCTTGGTAAGCCGTATGGTAACTATCGACCAGGAGGGGGGTTTGAGAGGCGTATCCCCCCCCCCCACCTCAGATGATTTTTATGTGGAAATTGGATTTGCAAAATCTACAGTCCGCATTATGCCTTCTTCACCACCTAGGCTTCAGGATAAATTTCAAGAAGTCAAGACTAATCCCAGCTCATTCCTTCCTGTTTCTGGGAGTTCTTTTCAACTTCTCTTCAACAACAGTGACGCCCTCGCTACATCAGATCGAAGATGTCTTTCATCATTCCAAAAATATCCTCTGTCAGAAGTCGTACAAACTAAAGGAACTAAATTCTTTCATCGGAAACTTTGACTCAATCGCAAACCTC
The DNA here is from genome assembly GCA_023313725.1 of Lithobius niger. Taxonomy (NCBI): domain Eukaryota; kingdom Metazoa; phylum Arthropoda; class Chilopoda; order Lithobiomorpha; family Lithobiidae; genus Lithobius; species Lithobius niger. The sequence goes on along the minus strand of JAHWFP010060545.1, from coordinate 184,328 downwards.
GTCCCGTAAGGAAGATCGATGACCAGACCTTTCCACCATTCTCGAAGAGACACCTGGAGAACAACTCAACACCAGAGATCAACATACCCCATAGACGAAGATTTTCCAGTAGAAACACTCGTATGGTCGTCAGACGTTCGCGCTTTATCTTAATCTGTTCACGAACATGTGAAGTCTGTGAGGAGGTCGGTTAGCATGGAACCCCTTTTTCCATTGTCGCAAGACTATCTTTCTGATCGCAGTGACGACCGTCGGCCGCGGCACATCAAAATGAGTTCGCCGCATTTTCATGTGAGGTCAAGCCTATCAGGTTTCCTTGTCCGAATCTGTCTCAGACCATTTCTGAGCCGAAAACTGAAGGCCCGGTAGCCCCACTGGCCTTGGGGCCTCTCACGCATATTGGCGATGAGAACAGACGACAATGCTCCAGCGGTGCACTGGGGTTCTACAGAGTAAGGACCGCCTTAACCTCCTTCTGATGTCCATGCTATGAGAAGTTAAGTCCCGCCAACACAACTGTCCCTCAACGTGATCAGGGTCACCCGAGTAGGGCTTTTGAAAGTGCCTGGTGGATCATGGATGCATTCGCCTCACTTTCGATATGGGATCTTACGCCATAACCTGACTGCAGAAGTGGGATCATGTTATGTAGTGATAGCCCGTTATGTAGTGGGACCCGTTATATAGGAGTTACCCACGCATAGGTGGGTTACTTTCTATCCTTTGGGTTCACTATTTGTGTTTTCTGAAGTCTCCAGGGTTCAGTGGGAATCCATCCACCTGAATGACCAATTCAGCATAATTACTGAAACGAACATTTTCAAAGGGTAAAATTAGTTTTTACTATCCTAGAATACTTACCTTCAGTAAGATCTTGCCAGCCTCCCCGCATTTACTGAACCGGAGAGTTCATAAAGAGATGTGAGGATAAACATGATGGTGCCGACCTCGGGGGAAGGTCAGGCAGCGCGCCAGGTGGGAAAGTAGCAAAGTTTTGAGGATAACTCAAAAAAGGAGTTTTTTTTATTTGTAAAATGGGCAACGAAAGTGTAAAATCTTTAAGCATAATTACTGAAGGTAAGTATTTTGGATAGTAAAACTGAATTCTACCGTGTTAACATTTTCGCTTTCCCAGACTAGGATGTCTCCCTGGTTCTAAACTACATTATGAAAGAACCGTATGAACCCATGGCTAACTATAACCTACATCTACTAACCAAGAAAACCGAATTCTTGATAACACGTGCCTCAAGGTTACGATGCAGCAAAGTGCAAGCTCTGTTAATGGACCTCGCTTACTTGCTATTTCAAGATGACTTTAAAGCCGTCTCTTTAACACAAAGAGAGTTGTTCAGAACGAAAACTCAAAAACTGAACAAAACCCTCAAAGCCTGTAGTCATACCTTCTCTCACCCCAATCCCAGGAACTGAGTTTGAAAAACTTCTTTGTCCTGTTTGGGCCTTAAGATATTATTTAGTATGGCTGAAAGCAGTCACCACACATGAGCTAAGAGTCATTTCCTCCCACCATGGGCCTTTCAAAACGGCATCCCCTTTCCTGAGATCTGCAAGCAGCATCATGGAGAATGCATCTGTCTTCACATTCCAATACTTCAGGGACCCATGCATAGGGACTTAATAAGCTAGGACCCATCATCACTGAAGACGAAACAAACGGCCCATTTCAAGGCCACCACATCTGAATTGACATTGTAATTTAAAATTTGTTAATAAAGTGCTAAGTCCGTTGCTTTTCTGGGGGTCCTGCTCCTAACTCCTGGGTAAGTATACATTACCCGTACCAACTCTACCTCCTCTCTTGAGTCATCACCATGACATATTAAGAGGAATAAAAGATGACTTGCTTTCGCATTTGGCTTTTAAATAGGAGGGAAGTGCAGGACCGCACTTCCGTGTTATCGCTCTAGGAATTGGCTAATTAACAAACAAATCTCTAGAGGGAAACAAGCATTTGAAAATAAAATGCTAAAATTTACAGGCAATGTTTATTTTCGTTTAAGCTTTTAAGTCTAAGAAACAGAATTTAGCCGCCAGCGTGGCAAGTCTCTTTTTTTTCACTCTCATCCAGAAATTTACCTGTAGTCGTATTTTTTTAACAACTATATGACTATAAGTTCTATTTAAACCTTACGGTGGTGTTTATTTTTTTTTAATACCAGGCTGGAAATTATGTACGAGACGATGTGGTAGCAAGCCTTATCCATCTCATCTCGGAAAGCAGTAGTTTGCATGCTTATATTGCTCACCAGTTGTGGAAGGGGCTGCAGGGCAGTCACGAACACCAGCCATTAGTACAAGTGGCAGCATGGTGCCTTGGAGAATATGGTGATCTTCTGATTTCTGGAGATTCTGGTGACGACGAACCTGTGAAGGTAATTGCACTCCATAAAATGATATTACTTGTTATATCTTTTAAAGTGGAACGTACAGTAAGCTGTCCTTACAATGAACAAACATAGTGCACCAAAAAGGGTCCTTTGTACAAAAAGTTCTATTTACTCTTTGAAGTAACCTTTTAATAATTTTTATCTGTGTAGGTAACTGAAGATGAAGTAATAGATCTTTACCAGAAGGTGCTGACAAGCAATCAAACTTTGTTGATTACCAAGGAATATTTGCTCATGTCTTTGATGAAGCTTAGTTCTAGATTTAAAAGTTCATCTGCGTAAGTACCATTTTATTATGTTGTAAACTAAATGGGGTTCAGCACAGATTATACAAGATGTAGTTCAGCATGCTATGTAAGCGACATGCCAATGAGAATACTGTCACTCTTGTTCACATTTTTATATTCTAAATGAATTTCTATTGGATAGGGTGTGCATCATGGCACTTTTAAAACCAATTTAATTCTTTAATCTTAATTATCCACTTACGGACATCCAGTCCCCAGCCTGACCAGCAAGTGGAGAGCCATCGCAGGCTCCGCTTCCGCGAGCGGAGTTTTCAAATTCCCAAGACAGCAACGCAAGGAAGTACCGATGTGATTAAACAAAACAATTTCTCTTCAAGTAGGACCTAAAGAAAACAAACGAATCAAAACACCTTTCCACTGTTTGTCGAAAATTTGCCACTAGATGTAATTTAGTGATTTTAACTTTGAATTGGCTTAAATTTTGCAATGGCGGGGAGCCTGGCTTAGCACCTTTTTCTTTGATTATTGGACAAATAAATTTTTTAAATGAAAAAGCAAATTTACAGGTAAGTATTTTAGGATAAGAAAAACTAATTTTATTTTTTAAATTCATTTTTAACGTATGCTTCTGGAATACGAATTAGTAAAAATTGTTGATATTAAAGGAATTAACAAATACTTTGCCATTGTGTATATTGTTACATTTTTATGCCTGTTTTTTTCAGACGGATACAGAATTTAGTAGACTTTTTCGGAAGCCATTTGAATGTAGAATTACAGCAAAGGAGTGTGGAGTTCTCCCAGCTGTTCAGGAAGTACAATCACCTCAGGTTAGTTAAAGGTTTGGTTTTGTGGTTGTGGTTAATTTATCTAAATGTTAAAATATCTACAATTGCTAGAATTTCAGTGAGCATTGACATAATACGATTGTAACAATCAAGACTAATACTGCTTTTAAGAGTTAAAAATATTAACTAATTTGAGGGATGCATTGCGGAAGGATATTCAGAACATTATGCTTCTCGAAGGGGCAGCTAAGAGACCGCCTTGAGCCTCATTTATTTCTGCCAGCATGGTAATGAACATGGAAGAATTTAATAGAAGTGATCATAGAAAGGGGTTAGGGGGAGTGGGGTGGGAGATTTGAGTCACTGGATGCGCTGACGAGTAAGTGAAGCTAACTGACGAAGATAGCAAGAGCATAACAACAATGTAAACAGAAAGAAGCACTTATTGAAGGAGCCTGAAGAAGATAGGAGGACTGAAATTTTACATCTTTTCGTCAACAGCCTATCAAAAACTAGCAAAAATACGAGGGAGTGTTTCCTTTTTTGAATTTAAGCATTACTTGTACGAATCTGGACTTTCGAACTTGTGCATAACTTGCCTTTATTTTTTTGTTGTATGCCATGGTATGAATTATTAATTCTGTTGAGTTTATTTCAGGCATGACCTGTTAGAACGAATGCCTAGTATGGAAGGAAAACCTCCCAGTGGCACTGCGTTGCACAATGGCGAGACCCCATCAGAAGACGAAATTGTCACCAATTCCGAGAATACTAAGAAATCGACAATTGGGGACAATAAAGATGTAAGGATTTTAGTGTAAATTCTCAGCATTTATTTAATTTTCTTTGCTGAAGTCATAGTAACTAATTTACTGCTATTGTTGGAACTTTATAATTTGGACGGATATTCTGCGAGTTGTAGTTTGGAAACTATCAAAGTTAAATATGAAGGAAACAAGCTTTTCTTCGCCAGTGATATGCAGGACGGCTACTGCTGTGTCACGGACCGTCAACAGTTAAGGTTTATGAGGCGAAGTGGCAAAGTTATAGATCGGATGTTGAACCCTGTAACCCATTAGTCACGTGCCTTGCTAATTTCCTGGATCAGCTTCTCCAGGCAGGATTGTCGCCAATTGCCTTCAAAGGATACAGGCCGGTTATCAATTCATTTTTGTCCTGCATGGGGAAGACTGACATTGTTCAAGATAAGTATCTAGGCTTGTTTATGCTTTTGACAATCTCCGTCCTCGTACTAGACATGTCTTCCTAGCATGCCCTGTAGCAGAATCAGAGCGACGCGCGACGCCTCGTCGCAGTACGGCTGGTAGTGTTGCAGTACGATTTATCCTACACTTTTTCTTTCTTGGTCTTCTTTTTGAGATAATTTCGCCAAAAATTGACCTATTTTGACGTTCAAATACACCATTTTAACCGTTTTTTCGAGAGCTTTTGAATGGACCTATTGTCATGACGATAAGTTTGGTCGTTCTCAAGTTATTTAGCAAAAACAACCTACAAAGGTCTAGAAAAAAAGTTCTTGCAAGAAAATTGTTCATGAACCCAAATGGGCCTCACTCAAAACTTTGCACAATGCAAAATTCCACCTTCACAATCTTCCTGCCATCTGCAGACTCCTCCCTCTTCCCGCATACCGTTTTTAGTTTGCAAAAAGCTTGTCGCAGACCGGCGGAAAATATTCTGCTTCTGGGCTAGCATGGAACCTCCAGTTAGTCTTCGACAGCCTATCAAACATACCATACGAACCCGTGCAGAATGTTTCTCTCCTTCATGTTATTAGAAAACGATTTTCTTGTGGCACTTGCAATGTCAGCTCGTCTAAGTGAACTGGCAGCTTTCACAATAAAAGACGGATACATTCATTTCGCCAAGGATTGGTCTAAAGTCTCTTTGGGGTTTTCCTTGCAAATACGGGCAAAGAATCAGAAACCAGATGAAGCACCCAAACCTATCGTCATTAAAGATCTCCGTCTGTGGTAGATCCGTCTGGCGGGGATAAAGTCCAATGCCTCGTACACTCCCTAAGGTGTTACCTCGAGAAGTTTTGTTTTCTTTCCACAAAACGAGGACCATGGACGAGTTACGCTGAAAAGACCCCGGCAAATCGAAAGCGAAACCGAATTACACTGAGAATTTCCCTGACAGAAATTTGCTCACTTGATCATGTACTAAATTCACCCAATCACAACCGACTTACAGTGATAATCACGCAGTAGCTTTCAAAAGATACTGAGTGATTATCACTGTAAGTCGATGTTCATTGGCTAAAATTAAACTAAATCAGTTAGGCAGTATCCTGTAGCTTTCATTGGTCGACGCAGTGTAATGCAAAACCGTGCAAAACGTGAGCGCTTTCTGAAGTTCATACGCTTTCATTCGGTAGTCACTCGTTTCGAACGTTACACAATTGACATGTTACGACAAGTTTGTTGAATACATTTCAAATAAAAGTATGTATTTTCCTACCAGTAACAGTCCGGAAGTCCTTTCTTTCTAAATACGCACTGTGTCATTCATTTGCGTAACCTAACAACGCCTGCAATCACACGTACAAGGCGGTAGCGAAACCCGTTATCCGCTTGTGTCGTTAGGCCTAACGTCAACGTAACCTAGCAACAAATTCTAAACACCGTTTTGAAATTTATTACGCTTCACTACAGTCCGTATTTGAGTGGTTTTTTTTATTTATTCTTGGAATTTTAGAAAAAAATGAAATGATGTACTGCATTTATTAATTTATTATTACGGAATTGTTCAAAGTAAAAAGTTGGGAGGTGTGCGCCAATGAAAAATTCTTCAGCGGCGGCGAATATCAATTTTATTCCTGGCGGCCGTAGTGCCGAAAATTGGACGGCAGCGAGACTCTTATAAAATTTTTAAATGTTGCATACGAAATTTAGAGTGCTGAATACTGAAATATGAAGGTGAAATTCTCTAACTAAATACCCCGCGAGCTATTGGAAATTATCAAATTTATTTCAACACTCGTGTTTTGGCCCATTAAACTCACTCGTGCTATTTATTGGCAGATAATTTCCCTCGTGCTACGCACTCGGGAAATTAATGTCTGCCTAAATAGCACTCGTGAGTTTATAGGGGCCAAGACACTTGAGTTGAAAAAAATTATCGATAATTTCCTTAGCTCTTGGGATATTACGTTTAATAATTCCTCTGCAAATCGAAAGTGAAACCCCAAAATGAAATCGCTTCGGAGAATCGTTTTGCGGAAAGAAAAACAAAAAATTCTCTAACCAAATTCCACTCGTACTTCTATGAAATTTATAATTTGTGCGTTTAGCACGAAACTCCTATCCAGGTCGGTCGAGGGAAATTTATTGGAAAGGAGTTGAGTGCTAAAATGCACAAATTATCAATTTCATAGAAGCACTCGTGGTATTATAGCCGAAAAGACCCACACTCCAGCTTTGGAACAAGACTGAAATCCGAATCCCCTCTTTCTGGGTGTTAATGAGGAAATCCCAATTCAATCATCACAAAATCAGAGCCTCCTCCTACACTAGCTATGTGGATTTGTCAGTTATAAAGTGCCCCTATGACATTGGCAACCGCCTCATGTTGATCCCCCGAGATAGTAGCACATGAACTAGGCTTTTGCGGGGGTACCGTTGGATGAAGTGGTTTCAGCATGCTCCTAGCGCAGCATGAATCATTATTTGCATGGTGATGGTTGCATTATAGGTGACAATATTACTAAAGACATTTCATGGCCAACATTCCAGTGGGCAAATGGTAGATGCCTGTCTGCCTGCCAGAAGAAAAAAAGGAAGTAAGGTCTCGGGTAGGTACCTTAGTAATTAAAGTTAAATTAATATTACTGGTATCAACTGGGCATTTTAGTTCAGGATTCGGCTTTACCCACTTCCTTTGGACAAAGTCCACTAGAACTAGTGGGAAGTATTATAGGATGGAAGTGAAAATGCAATTTTAAACATTTAGTTTTAAAAACTACTTACCTTTAGTAAGAACCTAACCACCGTCTTGCTACCGTTGAACAGGATTGTTCACAAATGATAGTGAAGGATAGATGGCAGTGCCTGCTTAGAGATGAGCGTGGTGGCCATCTGATGGAAGCTATGAAATCATTCTTAAATTAAATCTGGGCATAAATAGCATAAAGAAATGATATTTAGCTAGAACTAAAAATAAGTATTTTAGGATAAGTAAAAACTAATTTTAACTTTAAATTTGACGTTTGCTCAATGCCGAAACATTTACTCAAAAGAAGCTTCATTAGCTCACCAACAGGTGAGCTATCTGCTCGACTACCAGTCGGCTACCTGCTCGACTCAGCAGGCAGTAGGGATCGACCGGATACCGTTTTGCCGGATCCGGGTCTGTTCCGGATAATTGATGATGTCAGTGCCGGATCGATTCCGGAGCCGGGCCGGTACCGGATACCGGGTAATTCACACACAAAAACGAAAAAAAGCTGTTTATTTTTTTCCCCTTAAAAGTTGCAGCTGTGGTGTTAATTTCCGCTTTGTTTCACATTATTGTCTTACATTAAACACGTAGAAGTCTTACCAGTATAGTATAATTGCATGTAGGCTACAGAACTGTTTTTGTAATGTTGCTAAATTCTGCAAATTTTTTTATACAGTCAAACAAAGCACTCATTAGGCTAATCAGTCAGAAAACATTTTTCTCCTTCGTAGAATCCTCCTCACTGTGTTACAAGATTGGGATCCTTCCCTATGCCTATGGCGGTTTTTTTACCTCATTAACGCAGTCATTTATGCAAAAT
>JAHWFP010060545.1:161092-176001 GCA_023313725.1 Lithobius niger | reverse complement strand
AACGCAGTCATTTATGCAAAATATTGCGTCACTTCCGCCTCTACCCCCCCCCCCCCCCCCACCTACCCTATCCGCCTCGACTTACTCTTTTTCTTGCCGCTGGCGCATGCAGTCAGACATTCTTAAGCTAAGATTGTTGAATTACTAAGGAAAATTCGTTTCGAACGATCGTTTTCGCAGTTGAACTGGAGTGCGCCATCTTTCCAACTCCAAGCCAAGCAGCGTGGCTACGAGGCTACGCGTTGGGTGATGAGTATTTCTATTCTATCGATACTGGTTGGAGAGTATTAAGATGGCGGCCGGCATGGTAGCGGCAGATTTGTGAGAACGAATAACGTGGCGGCCTGTTAGGCCGGCCAAGTACGTCCGCACGTGGATATAATTGCTTCTTGAGAACGTGGCGGCAGTGGTTTAATGCTGATTGTAAGTTTCGTAGTAAGGTTGTAAGGCTGTAAGGTTCGTATTTTTGGTTTGTGTGGCGGAATTTGGAAGATATTTTGAAAGCCGACAGACTCATTTTACTCTGGCTAAAGAAATCGTGAAAAGAGGACTAACGCTATGCCAGAAAAGAAACAACCAAAAACAATGATGGGTTAGCGAATTTTCGATAGTATAATATGCTTACAGAGAACATCCACTACCTTCATCAGGCAAAAAGTGTACGAGCACGCACAAAAATACGAGATGGCAGCACCATCCAAACGGCCAACGGCGGCGATATTCAAACATAAACTCTAGCATGTAGTCGTTATTTTTGTGCGTGCTCGTACACTTTTTGCTTGATGAAGGTAGTGGATGTTCTCTGTAAGCATATTATACTACCGAAAATTCGCTAAACCATCATTGTTTTTGGTTGTTTCTTTTCTGGCATAGTGTTAGTTGTCTTTTCACAAGGAATTTGGAAGAGAAGTGTGTTTGGGAGTTAATATGTGAAACCCATTATTGGAGTCGGTAACTGACCGAACCGACAGGAGCCGCACGTGGCGGACGGTGAAAAAGTGGTTGTTGGTGGTGATAAAACAGTACGAATGGCTCAGTTAAAAAAAATTTTTTTTTTGGATGATGCGAATCGCTGGGTCGTGTAAGGCATCGGCTGTACCGAGCGTGAGTAGATGATTTTTGTTGTGTGTGCGGTTGGATTGGTGGAAAACAAACGCTGGAACGGAGCTTGGAAATAATGAGCACATGGCGTGCTGGAAGTTTGAGAGGCCATAGGGCAGAGTGGGCGGCCACTCGGGCGTCACCGGTGGTGTTGGATATTGTAGATGGTGCTGGTCTAGAATTGGGAAATACGCCACCGCTGAGGGCGGTTTCGGCGAGGCCGCCATTACTTAACGATGTGAAGGAGATTGCCCAAGGTGTTGAGATGTTCTCTGGAAGAATCTTCATTTCTCCTTCGTAGAATCCTCCTCACTGTGTTACAAGATTGGGATAGATTAGGAAGCAGTGCACACCTCGTAATCGCTCCGAAGATGGCTGTGGTGACCTTGGTCCCACTTAATAATCAACCTGTACCTACACCCCAGACTAGCCAGGGCCCCCACTCATCCGCCACCTCGGCGTCCAAGTACGGGTCCCATTGATATGTTAGCTCAAGGTGTACTTGAGAGAGTGAAAAACGGGAGTGTAAGATTTGTGTCGCTAATTTTTTCAGTGGCAAAGCCAGACGGATCGATCAGGATAATTTTGAACCTGAAAGGCTTGAATGAGTTTGTAGCGGTACGGAAGTGCTACTTGGATACGCTACCGAGGGTAGTAGAGCATTTACAGCAAGGGTGGTGGATGGCGACCATCGATCTGTCTCAAGCGTACTATGCAGTGGCAATAAGGGACGGTGCACGACGATTGTTGATGTTTTCCTGGCAAGGTTGTCTTTACCGCTTTTGTGTGCTGCCATTTGGGTTGGCTTCGGCCCCGGGTACTTTTATGAAGCTTATGTCAGTGGTGAGGCGCTTCTTGCGCCGGGCCGGTGTGTTAATTTTCGTTTACCTGGATAATTTTGCAATAATAGGCCTGTCCGCAGCAGGTGTGCGGCGGGATGTGCGGAGAGTGTTGGAAACCTTGCGGAAGTTAGGCTTTTTCGTAAACTACGGAAAGAGTGTGCTGGTATCGTTGCAGGCTTTGCAATTTTTAGGCATGATGTTGGATCTAAAGTCAGCCCGTTTTGTGCTGCCGCCTGAGAAACAGGCTCATATCGTGCGCTTGGTTGCGGGACTGCAACGAGACCCGGTCACAGTTTTTAAAGAGCTTCAAAGGTTGTTGGGGCTTGCAGAAAGTTTGTTGTGTGCCGTGGAGAACGGCAAGTTGCACACGCGTTGGTGGCAACATCACCTGGTGACCTGGTGTCGTGCAGGAGTGCACGGAGGAAGCCTCTCGCAAGGATCTTGCGAAGATTTGAGCTGGTGGGTGAAGGTTCTGAGTCGCTCAGTGGTAGCAAAATCCTGGGTCTCTGTGGAGGCAACAGTAGTGGTGACAATGGACGCTTCGGACATCGGCCGGGGAGCAGCCACTGGAGATTCGCCAGTGCAGGGGAGGTGGCGGCCCAGGGAGGATGCGTTGCGTATAAATGCGAGAGAATTATTGGCTACGCTAAAAGCGCTCGACGTATTTGGAGACCTGGTCAGGGGACGGGTCGTGCGAATTCTTTCGTTTCGGATAATGTGGTGGCCGTGGCATACGTGAATCATCAAGGGGGGGCGAAGCCCCAGATGCTTAATGCCATGGTCCGTTGCCTAGAGCAGCGTAGAAGTCAGTTGGATTGTGTGGTACAGGCGGCATTTGTGCCGGGGAAGTTGAATGTGACAGCGGATGGTCTATCTCCAAATTTCTGGGACAGATTTGACTTCCGATTGTGTACTGCGGCGTTCCAGAGGATTTGTAGGTGGTTTGGGACGCCAGACGTGGACGTGTTCGCATCGGAGGCGACGGCCCAATTGCAGCGATTTGGGTCGTGGGGACGCTGCCCAGGGGCAGAGTTTGTGGATGTGTTCAATGTTAACTGGGGGCCGTTCTTTCTGTATCTTTTCCCCCCCTGTCCTTTAATTGGACGTTGCATAGACAAGCTCATCGTGGATCGAGTTGAATGGGCAGTACTGGTGACACCGGACTGGCAGTGTGCAGCCTGGTTCGTCCGGCTGTTGGCCTGCGCCAGGGAGGGACCGTATCCCTTGCGGAGCGCAGGGGCCCTCCTCTGGGACCCGTACTTGGACGCCGAGGTGGCGGATGAGTGGGGTCCCTGGCTAGTCTGGGGTGTAGGTACAGGTTGATTATTAAGTGGGACCAAGGTCACCACAGCCATCTTCGGAGCGATTACGAGGTGTGCACTGCTTCCTAATCTATCCCAATCTTGTAACACAGTGAGGAGGATTCTACGAAGGAGAAATGAAGATTCTCCCAGAGAACTTGTTCTCGCCAGGAGAATCTAAGTTCTCTGAGTGGAATCCGACGAAACTGTATTACAAAACAGGGCCCGCCCGCCTCTCTGCATGGATTCGTACGTTCACAGCAAGAAAAGAGTGAGTGGACGCGGACAGGGTAGGGGGAGGTAGGATAGAGGCGGAAGTGACGCAATATTTTGCATAAATGACTGCATTAATGAGGTAAAAAAGCGCCGTAGGCATAGGGAGGGATCCTAATATTGTAACACAGTTTCGTTGGATTCCACTCAGAGAACAAGTTCTCTGGGAGAATCTTCATTTCTAGTTGAAGGATTTCTCATTGATTAGCCTACTGCTTCATTTCGAAAAATAATGTGCGTAATTATGCAATATTTGCGAAACCAGTATGTAGTCCATACATTTATTTTAGATTAAAACTATTGAATTTTGGTTGCATTAAAAAAAAATCACAACAGGTCTTTTATTTACAGCTTTTTTAAATTGCTTTCGTTCCGTTTTATATTGCACACAGTATAACAGAAACCGAAAGTAAAAAAAAAAGGAACGAACCCAACATAAAAAAAGCTGTATTTTCTTTTTTATTTTATGAACAAAACTGTCTCGACTCATGCAACATGGAAGTCATCTTTGGTTTATCATGCTATTATTTCTTGCTAGTATTTGATGCCGTCATTAAACCGTCTTACTTTTCGAATTTAACCACGATTTATCGTCACTTCAAAACCATTTCTAAAACTCCCGACGCACCCTCGATTCAAAAGCCCCGTTTGCAAAGAAAAACCACCATTGCATACAACAGAGGTGTAATTCCGACTGAATTAGGTACTGTTGCACGCATATTTTGGATTTATTTAATTTAATATCATCTTTAATTACCTCAATTGATGTTTTTGTTGTCCGTGTCGTTAAAATTGACGTGAAATTGCTTTTGTTTGCTAAAACTAGCCCTTGGTTCAAACTGTCATAACGCAAGAAACGGCCGCCATCTTGGTCGCATTGGAAAGCTGGGACTCCCCGGTTGGCACGTGATCACTCATCGCGGTGGGGGCCATTCGTAAGTGACGTCACGCGAAGCGAGTCAAGGTCACAGCCATTGGCGCTAGCAGGTGCGTGTCTATTGGCGGCCAGCCGGCTGGGAGTGGGGACGCTATGGTGGCTGTAAACGGATTGCTTTCAACGATAGCAAATATAAATTAGGGTAAAAAACAACTTTAAACTACTTCAACGGTATTAAGAACTTAAAAAAAGGATTTCGGAAGCCATAAACAACACAGTGGCTCGGCACACAAAACAAGTAGCACCAGGACAACTAATTTTTACCATTAAGACAAAAAAAAAAAAAAAAAAATATTTAAAAACCACCACCACCATTACACAATACTAATGTGTGTAATGGTGGTGGTGGTTTTTTAATATTTTTTTTTAATATTTTGTTTGTCTTCCTGGTCAAAATTAGTTATCCTGGTGCTACTCGTTTTGTGTGCCGAGCCCCTGTGGTAAACAACGCTGTAATGGAAGAATAACCAGAGGACGATCGTTTCAAGGTCTCCCATGTGCTGCAACGCAAGGTGAACATTTTCGTAAGCGCATTTACGTAGTCGAACTTCAACTTTTTTTTAGTTATGAAAACCTAGTGCGATTATCCCAAGTACATTTTTGTGCAATAATTTGCATCTGCAATTTTTTATACCCGTATATATCGCATAGTTATTTTACTACGATTTAATTTACCGAGGCATGCAACATGTTTACGGTGACACGTTTTGGTTGTGTTGCAACCGGTATCCGGCTCAATATAATTGCCGGATCTGGATCTCGCCGGATACCGCATTATCCGGCGCCGGATCCGGATATATCCGAACTCGGTTGATCCCTAGCAGGCAGTGCCACTTTCTCTCACTTAATCGTTTGGCCGACAACCAAATAAATTGTGCCTATACTCTGCTTTGAAAAATAACAAAACCTAAATCATTCGAGAAAGAAATCAATGGAGATGAAGTGTGTTCGCACCGTAAGACTCCTGGCGATAGACATAAAGCCTGTCGTCATTGTAGAACTTGCGCCTTTTGGTTGAATCTTTGCAATGTATGAATTTGCATTCTAACACCGAAATCCGTAAAATTGAACACACATGGCACAAATCCGGCTTAAAGCCAGCTTCACGTTCGCCTTTGTTGTATTCCACTCTTAGGAATGCAAGTATGTTAAGTTACTTTCCCAGTCCATTGACTCGAATTTAAATAAGTGTGCATCCACTCCTGTGTCTGACCGGAAAGTGATTATGTGATCCCCACTGCTGACAGGATCTTCCGCCCAACGTTTCAGCCTCAACAGATATTACTGTCAGTCATGACTGTGTTTACCTTTCCACGTAAGAGACTCCCATGCTTGAACTGAAAGAACAGCTCGAAGTTTGAGCACATTGACGTGTAAAAGTTTCTCTTCGTCTGTCTAAGTTCCCGAAAGTTGGTGACCTCCGTAGTCCGCTCCCCAGCCTGTGGTGGAGGCGTCTGTGAAGAGGAGGACGTCCGAGAGGGGCTCTTGGATCGGGACTCCAGCTTGGGTGTTGAGAGGCTCTATCCACTAGTCAATGCTGTTGAGAAGGAGGTTGTCCAGGGGTATGTCTTCCCAACATGTATTCTAGGTTGTGAAACCAGTTTATTGGTTTGGCTTTCCATTGGCCTTGTGGCACAAGCTTCGCGCAGGAGTCAATGATACTCATGTGGGACGCTCGGTCCTGAGCTGTTGTTTCTTTTAACCGGAGATTTCTTAAGTTTCTTTGCAACTTCTTGAATCTCTTCTTCTTCTTCTTCTTCTTCTTCTTCTTCTTCTTCTTCTTCGAAGTGTGCTCCCAGAAATACAAACTTCCTTGATGGAATGAGCTGAGATTTGAGAAGATTTACCCCAATTCCTAGATTGTTGAATAGTTGAAGGCACTTTTCTCTTTGAACAATGTGCTATTGTTTCGACAGATTACGGACATGTCAGTGTCGAGATAAACGTGGGAGCGAATCTTGTCCGTATGCATGTGGGCTAGAACTGGACAAAGAATGGTTGTGAAAACGAGGAGGGGCCGTCGCAAAACCGTAAGGAAAAACTGAAGCAGTACGATTTTCCTCCTGAATATAGCGCGACTAAAATTTGGCTTTGGAGTTCCGGTTGAATAACGTCGCACTTCCGGTTAAAGTTGATAGAAACCAAAATAAATACATCCAGGCTGGAAATCAGTTGACATCTGGGGTTTATTTCTATGGCATGTTTAGAAAAAAGGAAGTTAAAAGGCTTGCCACGACCTACTTCGGTCGTTGATGTGTACGAATGTTCACCTAAAAACCTTCTTGGCTTTCCTTCAGAGTCCTAATTTTAAAGACCCGACCTGCATAAGGCCAGAAGAGCAGGCCCTAAATCGGTCAGCGTTGACGAGCAAAAGTACAGAAAGAGAAGTAAATCCAAAGGAAAGCCTAGCTCGAGAATTTAGGTTCAGCATGCGTGGGAAACCTTTCACAGGGTTCGTACACGGCCTTGAATTCCTTGAAAAGCCTTAAATTTCAAAACCAACAATTCAAGACTTAAAAAGCCTTGAAAATTGGCATTTTTTTTTGTAAGCGCCTTGAAATGGCCTTGAATTTTGTTAGCGTACTATGTTTGACGAAATACAGTCAATTTATGCTTAAATTCACAATAAATAAAAAATAGTTCGTCTGCTTAATGCTTATCTTCTGTTAACGATATGACGTGCTTTCGTTCGTATTCACATATAAGTGCGGTATTGGAAAGGCAACTTGTCCTGCGATGGGGGCAAAATAAATAACTTTTAAATGGATGTTTATTCAGTTATATAGTATAGCCTAGCAAAAAGATTGCATTTATTTTAAGGTAATATTTGACAATTTGGTGTGCAAAACAGCCTTGAAATTGGCTTCGAGTTGGCCTTGAAAATGGTTTCGTCACTGGTGTATGAACCCTGCAATTTTATATGCAATCTTTTACATTGCATTATATTGCGCAACTAATTCTTATATAATGACAGAGGCCACAATATTTCACTGTAACCCCCAGGGGCTACTCAACGAACCTGAGCGCACAAGGACATCAGACGCAACAAAAGCCTAATGAGTCAAGTTGATGAACGCCAAGACGATGGGAATGAAAATATGATATGAGGGTCCCATGTGTCAACGAACCAAGGCCCATCGTGTAACGGCTCTAGGAGGCAAGCTCTGCCCAAGGCTAACAGGCAAATAGAGGACTGGCAAGTTCTGTCACTTTAAATAGAGACAGAAAAGATGGTGGACGGAGCGATGTAGCGCAGCGTGATGATAAGGATCTTCTAAATCGATGGAAATTATGTACTCCAGTTTTTGAAGAGCCTCTCGAATGGACGGAATGGTTTCCATCTTGAAGTGTTCCTTGATATGATGTTAGTTTTAGCTTTCTTAGATTGAAAATGAGCCTTTTGCCTCCTCCACGTTTTCCAATTACTTTCGCTGGACTCCAAAAATTGTTTTTCATTGCTACAGCTCGCACCTTCTGAATTAAGTTAAAGGACTTCTACACCACTTTCATTGAACTTTAGACATTTTGTGTTCCACTGCTAACATCAACAATCTCTGTACTGCCTTCCTGGACATAAATCCCTTTCCACGGTCTCCTCGAGGTCAGTCTGCGGTTCCCCAAGCCCATGAACCACTAAGGACACCCGAAGAAACCGCAGCATCAACGTAAATTTGACACTACTCTAGCAACAGAATTGGTCGTCTACAGCCAAGAAAACACCGTCTTTAACTACAACTAATACTGCCCTTCAGTCGAACTGTTGGCTGTCACCGCTGATTACGAAACAAACATGACATACGCAGCACTGTAGTGAATCCAACACTCGACGGTCTCCTTGTGGGCCTTCGTTGACCCAGCCTCGGTCTCTGCACTATTCCTCATCTTCCAAACTTCGAGTGGCTCGAGCTGGTGCCACCAACTTCTGGCATTCGCCTTTATACAGTCTTCTCCCCAGGCTTCCAGTTTGCAGGGATTTCCTGTTCTGCCTCGTGTTAAGTTCTCAGCCAGATTTCATCCTCCAAGCTTTAGCATGAGCCTCTATCAGTCCTTTAACACGCCTCATCATCTTCGAGCGTTCAGTCCTCACCGACGGTTTCCCACATTATAGCATCACGATCCGCAGCATTGTTATCAAAGGGGCTTCATGGCCACCGCACCCACCATATGTGGCATTTAATGACACTGCCATTTTCATCCTAGAGTTTCCAATGGTCGCCCTTTGCTCGGGCGCCTTCGTTCGCCTCTTGCCTTGCACTACTTTAGCAGACGGTGTTGCCTTCAGGTTACGAGTGCTTCCTGATTAACTTTTATTTTCCATTCCAACCTCCTACAGAGGCAGGCTTTCCAGTTGCCGTACTTTTCCTACTTTTTTGGTGAATCTCCTACTTTTGTCCTACTTTTTAAGAAATGTCCTACTTTTCATACTTTTAAAAAGTTTAAAATGCATCGCATGCTGAAGTTCGTAAAGTTCAGTATAGGCGCAGACCAGAATACAATCTTAACTAAAACATCTAAGCCAATCAGGTTGTTACGAGAGAATTATTACAGTGTTCAAGGTTTCTTCTTCTTTTCCTATAATTCAGTTTCTTATATCTGCTGTGAATTCTTCAGTAATTTTCGGACGACGCTCTTAAAGAAAGGATTAAGTTACTTTGGTGCACATACCTTATATACAAACTAAATGATCTTGTATTACAATGTCTAAGGCAATGTATGGAACCAGAAGTGCTGGAGAATGTCACAGGCAGTGCTCTCCAGGCAATAAATGTAAGCAAAGAAAAGAATCTCTTGCCAAACAAAAAATGTAAATTGGTTCTGAAACAGAAAAGACACCAATTTCAAAAAATTAGAGCATCTTGGACCATTTGACTGCATATAACGTACAAATACATGCAACTTCTTCACGTTACTGGGAAAAATATTGCTTTTAAAGAACCTTCAGCAAGAAAGAAGGCAAAATCTCTACAACAAGCACTTCAGCAGATACAATGATGGAGCATCCCTTGCGGCCACTTTAAACAGACAATGTAACAGATGAATGAAAACGTTACCCAGTTGATTCTGATATTTCTGATGACTTGAAAACATAGCAAGGTTGAACTCCGGAGAATTGACTCTTACTGGGAAAAATATTTCAACAGAAGGAGCCGAATGAAGAAGTAACCTCACTTAGCAAAAGTTGTAAAATGCGGCCTCACTTTAGCTCATGGAAACACTGATGATGAACGTGGAATATCTCTCAAAAATGCGCTGATGACATCAGGGTGCATATCATTACGTAAAAGCTCCAACAGACTGATTACTGTAAAAGACTATTAAAGAAAGATGGGGCTGAAAAATTGTGTGCGCCAAAGCACCTATATAAGCAAGACATGCGTCGGACTGTAACTCATTTTTATTATTGTTGCTCCTGTTGTCCTACTTTTTTTCTGGCAACGTCCTGTACTTTTTTCCTAAAGTTCACTGGAAGGCCTGCAGTCGTCACGTCAAGGAACTGCCTTCACACCACTGTCTTCCCTTCTTGTATTTTCAAAAGAAGAGCAAATGAACATCACTTAACTCGTACCCCTCCCTCAGGCCGCGACAAGATGCTCTTCACCATATTACCTTGTCCTTTGTAGGGCCTTCTCTCGTTGTACCTTCAGCCTATTCACGAGCCATGAATTTTTCTGTGTAGCTTCGCTCTCTCGATTCCTTGTCCCCTTTTCACGGTTCCTCAAGCTCACATTCTTTGCTCTATGCCGATCATCAGACTCACCAGCTGTTTTTGCGCCTTCACCCTTTCCGGTTCCGGCATCATCCTTATCCATTCCCTCAATTTGACTGTCCCCCGGTTCCTATTCTATAAGATCCGGCCTGCGACCGCGTGTTAGGCCTTCCTAGTATAGTCCACATCAGGGTAATGAAACGGTCGTCATTATGTGTCTTTTTCATTTCTTGAGCCCAGAACTCGATCACCACTCATGCAGTTGTGACCCACTACTTCTTACGTTGTAACATACCACAACCACGCTTTCACAGGCCATCACAGAACCATCGCCGATCCTCACTGTCCTTACCTTCGACGTCTTCCTACAACCCACTGTCGCACCGGTCCGCTGATCCTCCTCCCGCCTGCGGTCCTCAAATCTCCTTGTGTCGCTCGTCTGCTTTTCAAGCATGGTCTCCGCCTGGTTTTCTTTTATTAACAGTTCGTCCATTACAAACGTGTCACCGATGCACACTGTCACGTCACTTTGAGGCCTCTTCCTGTCTCTATCTTCAATGTCTCGCTACGAGCCACCATCGCACCGGGCCGATGCTCCTCCGATCAGCCTTCGGTCCTCGAGACTCCATATGTCGTACGTCTACCTCTCAGCATAATCTCTGCCCGGTCTTCCTTTTTTATAAATTCGACCATCATTGGTGCATCGCCAGTCCTCACTACCTTCACCACATCGAGCCTCTTCCTGTCTTCTCTTTCGACGCCTCTCTTCGAGTGGAGGGATCCTCCAATCCCTCTCCGATCTACCTTCGGTTCTTGAGTCTCTTTCTATGTTACAAGTCTACCTTTCAAGCTTGGTCTCCGCCTGGCCTTCTTTTATGTCACAATCTTCCACTGGCTTGTCGTCGGGTCACTTCTGGTGGATGGCACTCGGTTCACAAGGTTTTGAACTCTCGGGCTGCTGACTCGTAGTACAGGTATTCATTAACCTTGGTCCCACCACCATATTTGAAGAGGTCTACCTTAATGCTGGAGGTTAAATCGGGTAATGTATGCTTCCGTTAGCAATAAAAATGTAAAATACCCGGGCCACCTGGTTGATTTTAGATTTTACTACTCTCCTAAAATACTTACCTGTATTTTCTGCTTTCCATGTTTGGAAATGCTTTCCGTTCCAAACCATTAAACTTAATGCTCTCTAGGTTCATGCACCGGCGCTCCCTGGAGCCCATGGCCACAACGGCCGAGCCCCGTTCTCCCGCTTCAGTTTGTTTGGGACGCGACGAGGAAAGTCGCATCGTTTTTCGCTCAACCAATATAGGCCTAGAAATGATAGATTGAAACGTGATTCCTGCTTCGGAAAGGATGGAGAGGATAGTGAAGGAAGTCCATCTTTCGGATGTGCGAAGTTAATTCGAAAATCTGTGCTGGTTTGGACGTGAAATGGTGGTTCGTCGAGATCAAGATCCAGGGATCGGCAGTACCGGACAAAGGAGTTAACGGCGCGAACAGCGTGCATCGCCGATCGTCTTCCATCCATCCATGGATGGAAAATGTGTGGCCACGAGCTGGCTAAGATCGTAAATATGTGGCTCGAATCAATTTTAAGTAAGATTCCGTACGTGAATCGAGTGCTACGCAAACTGCGTACATCGGTCGATTGTAAACACGATCGACTTCGATTTAATAACGCCGTTTCGTTCTGACAGTAGATCAAGGGATTTGTGTTGTGGATGTGTGGTGTTTCTGTGCGTGAAGAGTAGTTTTATTCCAGATAGTTACATAGCGTCTTCGTGCGACACGGGCCAGTCGGTAGAATGGCGGGCCCTTTGTCGTAAACAAAGGAAATTCACGAAGCGACTGCTGTAAGATGGATGTTGGTAACCGGCAAGTTCGGTTAAGCATCGGCTTTCCAAAGGCTTCACGTGTGAGTGCTGCCAATTTTGAATTAGAAACCGACTGTGGGAAACACGCTGCTGGACTGGCGCCGATAGTGCGAGTGTCGTGGCGGCATGAGATAAAGTCGAGGCAGTCGGCCGATCGACGATAATAGTAGTTATAAATAATAGTAAAGGATTAAGGTAGGTACTGGTATTTTTAATGTGAGCTATTTTAATAACATAACAGCTTTTGGTTATGGATAATGATAATACGACTGGCGTGATTTGCTCGGGTCGTCTCCATATAGCAGTCGCCCAGTCGCCGTCGCCACAACTGACGTGACTTGCTCGGGTCGCCCCCGACATGGAGGGAGGGGAAGGGAGTATTCGATGAGTCGCATAGGGCTGGACTGCAGTCGCATGATCGTATTGGATTGGAAAAGATGAAATCGCTAGGGTGGTGAATGCTGTTGTGCTTATACATCCGAGGTGAGTGTGGCTGAATGATGGCCTTGTAATCAATGGCGTGCAGACCCTCGCTCATTGAGACTTGGGGGGGTTGTCGGCAACCCTAGCCCCAATTCTTGTTTATGCTCGTGGTGTATAATTGCAGTAGGAGTTTTGACATATTGCTTTGAAAGTTATGTTGTGTTTCTTACTATCTGCAAAATACTTACCTCCAGTCTACATGCTAAATTCGTTTAATTTTGCTTTTCCCATGCTCAACCACCCATAAATCCTGAATTTATGACTTTCAACGTCAGTTGCCCTCTTTTCCCGCTAGGCGCGCTACCAGCGCTGGCGCTGCAGCCGCCTGCCTCGTGGGGAAAAACCCCATTCGTTTTTGAGCACGCACGAGTGAAGTCGTGCGTCTCTTTCCCTACAAAAATGGCCGACCACAATAGTGAGGACGAACTTGCTAGGATTAATGAACTACTTAAGGATGGTGATTTCGCTTCGTGCACGCACCAGAAAACACCTATGGATCTCCATCCTTTATGCAGGAGGTGTAGGATTTGTGATTTCTGTGACGAAAAATGCAATATTTGCGAAGCTCACGACCCGACCTCAGTGAAGCGCATTTTGTGGACATGGAAACGCTCTGACAAAAAACTCGCGCAAGTAAAGCAGAAGCAAAAGAAAGAACAATTTTCCCTCGATCGGAGACTTGCGGAAATGGCCAAGGACCCTCAGGCGCCGATTTTTATTGAAGATTTAGTCGTGAGTGCAACCGATTCGTCATCGGAATTTGACGGTTTTCCACTCGGCGAAAGTTCTGTTTACCCGCATGGTTCGTTGGGGGCTATGGTGACGGCGGCCCGTGACACGGCGAAATCGATCGTCTCGGATCGGCCGGCCGAATTGGAGGACAAAGTTTTACATAAAGTGAGCACTACGGTACTATCTCACGTGGACACGAAAATTGGGGAGTTTCGAGGTGAGGTGTTAGGATCCATCGCGGGACTCGTATCGACGGTGAACGCGTTGATAGCTCAACAAGGTTTTTCAAGCAATTTTGGTGCCAGTGCTGCAAGTGTGATTGCGGAACCAATTTCGGACACACAAATTAAGGAATATGGTGAGCAGAATGTTCTCCTGAACAGTGACTTATCAATTCACGTAGAGAGATCCACCGCAGTGCCGGTCAAATGTCTTGACGAGCGCGAGACAAAGGGTTCGCCGGCGATCAGCAAGGGTTCGCCGGCGATCCGGACGAGTGGTTCGCCGGGCAGTGCGCTACAGGGTAAGCCGAGGCCGCGCGACGGGAAGACGGAGGCTGGTTCAAAGGACAATCCAGCCCACCACAGTGCAGTTTCATTGTCACGAAAGGAAAAAGGGGAAGGTAAACATTCTAAGAACACTGTTAAAAAGGGCGATCTGTCAGCACCCGAGAAAAGGGCTAGCGGACACGATAATTCCAAGCCCAAAAGTTTGACCAATCCGTCCGCGCCCGAGAAAAGGGTTAGCGGACAGGATAAAAATGTGCCAAAAATGAAGGAGACACGTTCAACACTCAATGAAAAGGAGGTCCAACGTGAGGTTAAAAGGCACGGGTCAAACAAGGCCCTGCCCGCGCCCGAGAAAAGGGTTAGCGGGAGGGCGTGTAGTATGGAGTTAGTTTCCGACACGGTGGATCCCGTGCTCAACAAGGCGATCTATGATCGCAGTTCGCCAGTTCGCAGCGATCGCGATCGCAGCCCACATCGAACTGAATCTGGTTTGGCGGATCGCGGTCATCCTAGGGATCGCAGTCCGCACGGCGGTCGCAGTTCGCACGGCGATCGCAGTTCGCACGGCGATCACAGTTCGCACGGCGATCGCAGTTCGCACGGCGATCGCAGTTCACACGGCCATCGCAGTTCACACGACGATCGCAGGCCGCACATCGATCGCAGTTCACAGGCGGATCGCAGCTCACATGCATTTAGTATTGGCCAGGAACCTTGCGAACATCTGCCAACCCGACGTCAATCTATGTACAGCGAGAAGGATCGCAGTTCGCCAGTTCGCGATCGTTCACCGGGCTTCTCCGGACATCGCCGGACATCCCCGGATTTTACCGGACTTCACAAAACAGATCACCAATTTTCACCGGTTAGGGCGGTCCTTCCCCTTGTCAGGGAACAGGAATTTTCTGACGAAGACATGGAAGGCGATTATGAGGACGACCAGTTTTACTACCAAGAACACCTTGCTAGGAGTGGCTCTGCTACACGCAAACGGGAATACGGTCGTGGTTCCCTGTCGCCGGAGGCAAAACGGAGGAAGGTGGTGTTCCATGAAGATAACGTGTTCATGGAAGAGAAAAGCTTTGGGGATGAACAACGTGATCAAGAAAGACAATGGCAAGAATCAGTCGAGGCACGCCCC